>BQNB010027587.1:0-38946 GCA_026074375.1 Tanacetum coccineum
TAGATGGGTCTTGTTAGGTATAGCATTTTTCATCCGTTTTAACGTTTTTATACGTTTTTGACCGATTTCTAAAGTTTTCGACCGATTTCGTCAGATTTCGACTGAATTCGACCGTTTTCGTCCGTTTTTAAACCAATTTCGACCGTTTTCAACCGATTTTCACCGTTTTTGACCGATTTCCACCGATTTCGACAGTTTTTGACCGATTTCGACCGTTTTCCACCGGTTTCGACCGTTTTCGACAGATTTTGACCGTTTTCGTACGTCTTCGATCGATTTTTACCTTTTTCGACAGTTTTCGACCGATTTCCATCGAATTTGACCGATTTCCACCGTTTTTGACTGATTTCCACCGTTTTCGATCGATTTTTACCGTTTTCGACCGATTTCATCCTTTTTCGACCGATTTCGACCGATTTCCACTGATTTCCACCGTTTTCGACCGATTTCTACCGTTTTCGACTGTTTTTACCGATTTCGAAAGTTTTCCACCGTTTTTGACCGATTTCGACCGTTTTCGACAGTTTTCGATCGATTTCGACAGATTTTGACCGTTTTCGTACGTCTTCGACCGATTTTTACCGTTTTCGACCGTTTTTGATCGTTTTCGACCGATTACCATCGTTTTCGACCGATTTCTACCGTTTTCGACCGATTTTGACCGTTTTCGATCGATTTTAACAGTTTTTGACCGATTTCGATCGATTTCCATCGTTTTTGACCGATTTCCATCGATTTCGACCGTTTTCTACCGACTTGGGCCGTTTTCGACCGATTTCGACAGTTTTCGACCGATTTCGACAGATTTTGACCGTTTTTGACCGATTTTGACCGTTTTCGTACGTCTTCGACCGATTTTTACCGTTTTTGACAGTTTTTGACCGATTTTGCCTGTTTTCGACCTATTTCTACCATTTTTGACAGTATTCGACCGATTTCGTCCGTTTTTGATAGTTTTCGACCGATTTCGTTCGTTTTCTACCATTTTCGACCGATTTCGTCCGTTTTCGACCTGTTTCGATCGATTTTGACTGTTTTCGTTCGATTTTGACCGATTTTGTCCGTTTTCGATCGTTTTCGATCACTTTCGCCTGTTTTCGTCCGTTTTCGATCGATTTCGACAGATTTTGACCGTTTTCTACCGATTTTGACCGTTTTCGTACGTCTTCGACAGATTTTTACCGTTTTTGACTGTTTTTGACCGTTTTCGCCTTTTTCTACCGATTTCGACCGTTTTCGTACTTCTTCGACCGATTTCGTCCGTTTTCGACCTATTTCTACCATTTTCGATAGTAATCGAGCGATTTCGTCTGTTTTTGACAGTTTTCGACCGATTTCGTCCGTTTTCTACCATTTTTGATCGATTTCCTCCGTTTTCGACCTGTTTTGATCGATTTTGACTGTTTTCGTCTGATTTTGAACGATTTCGTCCGTTTTCGATCATTTTTGACTGTTTTCGTCCGTTTCCACCGTATTTCCACTCACTGTGCATGTGTAGCGCATGTCTCTACTTCTCTCCAGCGCACTATCGATTAATCATGAGCACACGCCTTCTCACTGAGTTGGCATAATGGGGATCTCTCTCTCTCACATCTCTATCTCACTCTCTACTCTACCAACCTTCCTTCCGTTAGTGGATCATACACGACATCATTTTGTCTCATTCGAATTGATCAGAGATGGTCAGTCCGTCGAATCCGTCATGAGGAAAGAGATTTACACAACCCTCGATAACGGAGTGAGAGAGAAGCGAGAGTTATGCATTGATGTTCTTGAATATCAAGTTCTAACTCGTGAAATTGAGCCAACCCTGAAGCCTTTGAAGAAATTATCTGGGAAAATGTCTTTTGTCTGGGGGGTTATCGGGATCATGTTCCTACATGTCTTTTTTATATGCTTTATTGTGTCGTACACTCCGAAAGATTCAACCTTGCCTATTTCATGGCAAAACAAATGGAGTAGGTTACTAAACAAAAGAGGTTAATTCTACCCTAAGGTATGTTATTAGCTCGTTTGTTTAAATTCATCGTTAGGGAAAATCCCAAATTGGACAATGAGTCCTATGTCTTGTACGATCGTGTCATGAATCCTCTTGCCGCTCAATTAGAGCGAAAGCCCAGAAGGGATCGTGGCACGAGAAGAGGCCGTCATTCCACTTCTTCTTCTTCCGTCGTCGATCAACCATCCTCATCTCATCTCAACAATGATGATGACGATGGGAATAATGAAGGGACCTCGCGTGCAACCATCCTCATCTCTTCCCCGATGTTCTTAAAATGATTAATTATACGTGTTCTCTTTAATTTTTACATATTAGAGTTTTACTCTTAAAAGTCTAATCAACATATTCAAAGAAAAAGCTTTATCGATGATGAAGTCAAACATCAATGGTAAATAAGAATTTTAGTTCAAGTTAATTACTTTGTTTTCTAAACGAAATTTTTATATTTGCAAAAATAATTTTTTAAATAATGAATTAATATATATACAAAAAATTCTATAAAAATGTATGTTTGAATGAATAAAAAGGATAAGTTATAAATCCTAAGTGATAATAAATATAATACAAACTCTATCGCAATAATGTACATGGGCATTTGTCGTATCGCTCCCTACGATACGACGAAAGAAAGGTGAGTTGTATATTTATGGTTGGTAAACGAGTAGTAGTATTAACCACAAGTACTAAGTTTATGAAAGAGCAGTACAAACCAATTACTGTTGTGCACTTTGTAATCCCAACAGTATTAAACTTGAAGCCCAACAAGGTTTTGTTCATATAGCTAGCAGTACTAAAATTTTATACGCAGCATATACAAATCTAATCCCAAGTCTGCTGCTGTAACTCACCAATGTATATTTGGCCCATGTGACACTTGAACAAGCCCATGTCGATCTAGCCCAACTCATTTCGTCACAAGGCTGTTACTACTCTATCACTGTGTGCTCTAGCAGTACTAAAAATTATCGAACAATACTAACCTTCAAGACAGCAGTACTAACACTAACATTGATAGTATTAATAATCAAACAACAGTACCAACTGCTAACAACCACGCAGCAATGTCCAATCATGAAGCATCAATCACGCAGCACTAACTCTTTGAATGGAAGTAGTGACCAATGTATTAAATATATGATTTATGTCAGGAAGATGAATTCACAAGTTGTAATTATAAGTAGTCTTAGCATCTTAGCTCGTACTTAACGGTGATCTTATTTTTAAGCTTAGCATGGGAAAAGTGAAAAATCAGGGATGATGAAGTTATCTTTTAGACACTTAACTGTGCTTTTTGTTCTATGATCCTTAAAGTTACCAATGAGGTAATGAAAACAATACATTATGTCAACACAAATAAGTTGTAGTTAGGTAGTTAATTATCAAGAAAAATCATAAAAAGAGAAAAAAATCTTTGAAAATGGGAAATCGGGTGTTTTATAACTTGTGATCTCTTAACTCTCTCAACAAAAAATCTTTGCTACTTTTCAAAGGTTTAGTTTATCTTACTTGCTTATTAATTGTTCTTATTTGGTTAACCAGTGCTTATTTGCTTTTACTTTATCTTATCTAGAGTATTTAATCATCTGTTTTTGCTTAATCATAGAATAGATCATAGTTTTTTCTATAATCTGTCATAAAACTTAAAAATCCAAAAAAAAAATTAGATAGCATAGTTTTAGATCTTAGGTAATTGCTAAGTTCATTTGTGTAAACATGATTATCAAGATTGTTATTGTGAATCCCTGATCTAAGCACATCTAGGATAAAGAAACATTGAATATACGCAGCGGAATAAGAATAAGAACATCAATGTTAACAAACAAGGTTTTCTTTTATTCAACACAGCCCCAATTCTATGTGATCAAATCATAGAACGGTTACTCAACAATAACAGGAATCAAATGATTCTTGAGGCTAATACATAGACGTCTATAACTATTTATTAACTATCTAACTATATGTCAACACACGTTTTCTTTTGTGTCTAGACTCTCATTGAACCACACAGGATACACACACCTTTCTGGATTGATTCATAAACCAGACGCCCTGCCTCTCTTTATAAATTAGAGAGGCTAGGGTTTACAATAAAAACCTAGCTTACATATTAAGCTAACCTAATATTACATCTTAAGTCCTTGTTGTTTCTTCTTTCTTCATTGTTGCATATAAGATTTTGTAATCATCAAATCAGAATTCCCAACAATCTTCCCCTATTTGATATTACAAAACAATCTTCATGAAAGAAACAATGCTTCCCCTTGACTTAAGATCTCCTTGAACATGCCACCATAATAATAAGCTGCAAACTCCTTAGCAGTAGTAAAAACCTTCACCTCAATGTAGCATATAAATGGTTAAACATTTTAACATTAAGCTTCCCCTGAAACCCATATGTTAACCATTTCTTGAATCTTCAATTCTGTAGGCTCTATGTAATGATTACTGATGAAGAAGACTAAGTATAACAAACTTGATGTAGAAGTAGAATAACCCAAACTTGTATCTTATATCTTGTACTATCTACGTGACTCTGAACGTATACCCAAATCCGATGTATAGGGAGACCGCAATCTCTTGACAATAATCCTCATCTTCTATGAGACACTGAGTACAACAACGTAACTCCTTAAAGTGATAGCCAATGTGAGCATTGAGCACCATAAGAAAAATCACACATTGCTAGATTTGTCAATTCTTCGTCACAGCTTGAACGCACGAACAAGTTATCTCAAAGACCAAAAGATATAATAAGAACACAAACCCGTGAAACTCCACTTCATCTTCAAATAAATGATAAGTAATCCTCTTCGTAACCAATTAAACAATAATTCCAAAAACGAGCCATTAAACATTTAAACCAAAATCAATCTGTGTGTGGTATCCAATATCGAACAATGCTAGCAGTATTAATTCCATTAAGCTCCAAGCAGTACTAACTAACTGCTCTTAATGCTAGCAGTACAAACTTAATAAACCACGACCAATAAGAATAGTAGTAACTGCTTTTTAAACCTAGCAGTACTAAAAATCAAGCAGCAGCATTAAGTGTACAGTTCGAAAACCCAAGCAGTATTAACACTTGAAATTACTACTGGCAGTATTAACTTCTGATGCTGGCAGTATTAACTTTTAATGCTGGCAGTATTAACTTTCAAGATTAGCAGCATTAACGCATAGAAGCGGCATTAATAATATTCTTGGCAGTAGTAAATATCAACGAGCAGTATTAATTAACCTTGGCAGCACTAACAATAGACTTGGCAACATTAATAATATACGAGCAGCATAAACTTTCCTTTGCTTGTTGCATACGACACCTTGTAACAGTACAAGTACAACTTCGAGTCCAAACAGTTGTAATCAACTCAACAAGCAGCATTAACCCATGAGCCAAGCAACAATAACCTCTCCCTTGACTCAACAGCTTAACGTAATAACAAGCAGTACAAAAATTTTATTGGCAGTACTAACCATCAACCTTCTCTTGACGTTGCCAACCTGTTGTTTCAATATAATCCAAACGACGCCCTTTTAGTGACACTTTTTTAGTCACTAAATCATCACTTTGGAAACCATATACGTAACGACCAGAATTAGGGTTTTAACTTCCTTTGCTTCATCCCCAAAAACAAACACGAAAACTTTTTTTTTAAAGACTAACTTTTCAAAGTGTCGCAAAAACCCTAAAAATACCAAAAATCGCCATAGCTTAGAACATAAGCATGAACCTTCTTTCCACCAAGAACATGACTTGCAAAACAACCTTGTAACATCCTAGATATCAAGAGCAACCCGCTCTGATACCAATTGTGAATCCCTGATCTAAGCACATCTAGGATAACGAAAACATTGAATATACGCAGCGGAATAAGAATAAGAACATCAATGTTAACAAACAAGGTTTTCTTTTATTCAACACAGCCCCAATTCTATGTGATCAAATCATAGAATGGTTACTCAACAATAACAGGAATCAAATGATTCTTGAGGCTAATACATAGACGTCTATAACTATCTATTAACTATCTAACTATATGTCTACACACGTTTTTGTGTCTAGACTCTCATTGAACCACACAGGATACACACACCTTTCTGGATTGATGCCTAGACCAGACTCCCTGCCTCCCTTTATAAACTAGAGAGGCTAGGGTTTACAATAAAAACCTAGCTTACATATTAAGCTAACCTAATATTACATCTTAAGTCCTTGTTGTTTCTTCTTTCTTTATTGTTGAATATAAGATTTTGTAATCATCAAATTAGAATTCCCAACAGGAAACATAACAGATCATGCATGGCCCATTAAGCCTAAACTCGCTCACTAAGCCGGCCCAGAAGGCCCACATCTTATAAATAAGCACTCTCGGCTTATTAGGAAGCCTGGGTGCTTATTAAACTCGTATAGGCAATAAGATATCATGGCATGTGTTTTTAAAACCAAACCAAACCCATAATGGGCTTGTTAGCCCATTATCGTGAACCACCAAAGCCATAAGCCACAAATAAGAGCAGACAATCCTCTATAGGAATCAGCTTTTCAACTGAAGACTTGATGTATGGACCTCTTGATGTGATGACTTATCCTCCGCTAAAGCGTTTTTCTGTGATGGTAACTCTTTTCAAGCTCTGATCCTGATTGTTACTCTCTTAGGTACATATTCAATTCTTATCCGAATGAATTATGATTAATCCAGGATGTGCAAGAGATGCAGTATCTGAAGTAAACACATATTGAAGATTTTCAAGATAATAGATAGAAACATAGTATATAAATAACATCCATATTCTAAAATCTGACAAGAGTCACAGATGCGGAGTATTCATGATACTAATTCTTCTGCACCTAATGATTTATTAGTGCTATCTTGGTAAAACAAATGACTGAACAGGTAGACACATTAGATAAGGAACATTAGAAAAATAAAATGGTAAATGAATCTTAACCGAATAGCTTGAGAGATTTAAATAACGAGTCGCCATTTTGAAACAAAGACTTAATGTAGGTTTTAATAAAACGTGAAAAATTAATAGTTCTCAAATGATGATTTAATTTCGAATGAGAAATGCAAAGTTGATTCGGCTTTTCACATAGATCGATACACTTAAAGAAACTCTTTCTAATTATGTCAAAGAAAATGAATACTTTAATCAAGAAAAAATAACTGTTTTCAAAACATAAATCTAAAGAAAAGGAGTCTAAATACATTGACAAGGAAATTGTTTTGGAAAAATAAAATAAAGAACTAGAGAATATTATTTGTAAGAAGTATCGATCTACGCAAGCAATGCATATGCTAACGAAACCATAAGTTTTTTTATGATGACACTCACAAACAAGCTCTTAGTTATCGAAATCCGTTCAATCTTAAAAAAACTTACATGCGGAATCAACAACCAACATATATGATGTAGTGTGATTGCTAAAAGAACATGTTTGTATTTCTTTCTGTAATTGAATGATGAAAGTAAGAACGTTGATTTGGAATAAGAGAGTCGATCAAAGATGCTTGATAAACAAAATGATCCAATTTCAATAGAAAAGAAAATTAAGATTTCTCCAATTGATTATTCAAAGTTGAATAAGATAAAAGAAGATTTTGGTAAACGTTTTGTCACTCAAAAAGAATTGTCTGCAGAACAAGCTTTCTGGTTAAAATATTCATCCTTTTCTGAAACACCTATTACGTCACATACACCTGTTAGAATTGAAGCTCATAGTGAACTTTCTAAGGTAAGTTTGGTAAATGAAAGTCTTAAAAAGCTAAAATATCAACTAGCCAATTTTGACAAGGTTGTGAAAAAGAGAACCACATCTGATGCTATTACTGCTGGTGCATGGGATTTTGAACATACCAAAGAGTGTTTTGTAACTGAGATAATTCCATTTTTAAAAGTTTTAAAAGATACATTTAATGCATTTATAAAACTCTTTTAGATGAAATTACTGAAGTTCAAACTGTTTTTAACCAAATAGTAAGCGGGGGCCTGAGTTAATCAGTTTTTGTATTCAAAGAACGACTTTGAATCAAATCAAACAGCTTAGCATTGATAATGATCAACTCCTAAAATAAATCAAGACTCAAGAAATTGTGCATATTGCTGTGAATTCTGTGGATATTCTTGTTGTGAAAAAGTCATGTGTGAATGCATGCAATAAGTGTCTGGAACTTGATACTGAGCTTCTCAAAAAGAATAATTGATTGAAAAAGATGTTTACGATACACTTTTGAGAAGTTATTCAACACGTCTATAGGAAAAACATCTACAATTCATCCGAAAAAGCAGTGCATTTGCATTTCTTTGGAATTAACAACTCAACTCAATCAAGAAGTTTTTCAAAAGGATAATTTTCATGAAAACCAAAATGCTCCTACATTTAATCAATTATTTGAATTAAATGAATTGAAAGCTCAATCACAAGAAAAGGACACGGTCATAAGAAAGTTGAATGATATGATTAAATCGTTGAGTGGAAAAGATAGTGTGGAAAATGTAATGAAAGACATTGATGAGATTGAAACGATAAACATTGAGTTGGAGCATAGAGTGGCAAAATTACTTTCTGAAAATGAAAATTTAAGAAAAGAACGAGAGCATTTGAAATCAATTTACAAAGACCAATTTGACTCAATTAGAAACACACGTGTTCAATCAAAAGAACATTGTGACTCTTTAATTGCTCAAATCAATGCAAAGTATGTTGAAAATTTCGATTTAAATGCTCAACTTCAAGAAAAGGTTTTTGCTATTACAACATTGAAAAATGAATTAAGGAAACTTAAAGGAAAAAATGTTATTGATACTGTTTTTTCAAAATACCTAGTGTTCAACCACTCTCCTACCGCCTCCAGGAATGTTACACCAAGCTAGACATAGAACTTATATATCAATCATAAACTTAGAGAACAACAGGTAATGCCCATGAGTTTTATCTTGAGAAGACTATAGGAAAATACATAAACAACCTTCATGGAAATAGGTTAGCAAAGAAAGCGCTAGAAAAAAAACATAATCCAAGTGAAACCTTTATTAGAGATCATCTATCATCTTGCACGTTTACTTAACCGTTTAGGAATTGTTAGTCTATGACTCGTAAGACATGTCCTAGATTAAAATAACGAAACCTTTTGAGTAATTGGTTGATGTCACACAGACCAATGAACAAGGACAAAAAGGTATGTTTTGCTGTGAAACCGTGTTAACAAATTCTACAAGCAACATTCACCAAGCAGATTGATTCTCTTATAACAATAGATTATATGCAAGCCTTTTGTTGAGCAGTTCCTACAAGTGAGTAATACACGTACTACAAGATGCTAGCGGACAAAGCTTCGCGAACAAAGAAAAATAAATCTCGTACCACCATAGCTAATCAGAAGAATAAAGTAGAAGACCACTCTAGAAAAGTTAAATCTAGTTTGAATAAGATGAATTCTGTTTCTGAACTTGTCAGTAATACACTTGTTAAGCATTCTGTGAGAAATGCTAAGTTTGAATCTATTTGTGCCATCTGTAACAAATGTTTGTTTGATGTTAATCATGATATGTGCATTATGGATTATGTGAATGATGTGAATGTACGTTCAAAATCTAAATCTAAAAGAAATAAAATAAGAAAAGTATGGAAACCTACGGGTAAGGTGTTTAGTGAAATTGGATATACTTAGAAACCTACAGGTAGGACCTTCACTATAGTTGGAAATAAGTGCCCTTTTGTTAGGAATACGAAAAGTCTCGGTCACTTCCAATATATCTAGTCATAGCTCGTAGATTAATCATATATAATGTTAGTAAGCTAACCGGGCCAAAGACACATGGAAAGCCCATGACTAAGCCCATGGCCGGTCATAGCTAGAAGTATTTATACCCTCTCCACACATGGAGAGGGTGTTGGTTGTTCATTTTCTCATATAGTAATCTAATTGTTCTTTCTTTGATTCTCTCTCTAAGTGTTCATCCAACCACCTCTTTCTTTCTCTAAAAACCCTAAACGAATCCCACAGTTTATGTGTTAAGATATTCTACAATTGGTATCAAGAGCCATGGGGTGTTTGTGAAGGTTTTGTGTGCGTTTGTTACCTTTGTTTACTCGTGTATCTTGGTTCGAACCATTCAAAAAGTTTTCACTTTTTGAAGGTTTAAAAACCATAAAGCTTTAAACTTTTTTCGTTACTTATCTTAGTTTAGGCTAGATTTATAAGAAAATCTTTGAAAAAACCATAAAAATTTCATCTTTTTGAGTCTTTTTGGTTAGAAAAAGGGTTTTGTACCAAGAATGTTGATTTCAAAATTTTCATGTCAAAAATGTTAAAGTTTGTGTTTTTAAGGTTCTAATAGTCTTAGATAGGTAAGAAGTACAAGAAAAATTAGGTAGAAATGTCAAAAAGTGAGTCTTTTTAAGATCTTTGATTTTTGAGTTTCGAAGTGTATTGGGCGAATTATACGTAAAGAAGAAGTATACGTGTTTTTTGTTTAGGCGAAGTATACGTAGTTGGTCAGGCGAATTATACGTTTTCTCATCAGGCGAATTATACGTGTTAATTACTCAGGCGATTTATACATTAATTACAAAGGCGAGTTATACGTACACTCTTTTAGGTATTTATACGTTTCATCCAAAGGCGATTGTATCATTTCTTCTAAAGCGATTTATACGAATTATATACGTTATATCCCAAAAGGCGATTTATACCATAAATTTCCTAAGGGATTTATATGTAATTTCCAAGGCGATTCAATAACTTAAGTTCCAAGGACGATTAATTACGTTAATTCCCAAAGGCGATTTATACGTTCTTTTCTTCAGGAGATTTATACATCATTTGCTTGGGTGACTTATATGCTTTACTTGGGAGAACTATACGCTTTCATTAGGTGAACTATACGGTTGTTCTTTGATTTGTAAAATCCCATGAAAACTTAATTTCTCGGTTTTATCAAGAATTATAAAATCCCATGTATTCCATAGACTCAACTTCATTAATCAAACCTCACTTTAACACAATAATCTCCAATCACTGTACGATCATCTTTTATCTTATCACATTAAAATTGATTCAATTATTCCAATTGGACAAAAGAATACTCTTGTTGAGTACATGATACTCTCCGGTGCTGACAATCGTCCACCAATATTGGACAAGGACCTGTATGATTCGTGGAAAAGTATAATGGAATTGTACATGCAAAACGGAGAGCACGAAAGAATGATACTTGAATTAGTTGAACACGATCCACTCATTTGGCCTACTGTTGAAGAGAATGGGGTGACCAGAACAAAGAAATATGATTATCTGCTGCTGAGAAAATTCAAGCTAATTGTGATATGAAGGCAACCAATATCATTCTTCAAGGTCTACCAGCTGATATCTATTCACTTATTAATCATCACAGAGTTGCCAAGGATTTATAGGACATAGTTTAATTACTAATGCAAGGTACCTCTTTGACTAAGCAAGAAAGAGAGTGTAAACTGTATGATGCATTTGATAAGTTTACTCACATAAAGAGGGAAACACTTCATAAGTATTACTTGAGATTCACTCAGCTGATTAATGACATAAACATTTACAACATGAAAATGGAGCAATTTCAAGTTAATACCAAGTTCTTAAACAGTCTTCCGCCTGAATAGAGTAAGTTTGTGACTGATGTCAAGCTTGTAAAAGATTTGCATACTACCAACTTTGATCAGCTTCATGCATATCTTAAACAACACGAACTCCATGCAAATGAAATCCGTCTTCTGCGTGAACACAATCCAGATCCACTTGCATTTGTTGCAAATCAGCAGATGACACCACTTCACTTCAACACTTATCAATCTTCATACAATAATCCTCAGCTTCAACATGGTTCAATTCATCTCACTCAACATTGCTCATTTACTTATCCATCACAACCTCAATTCAATCATTCATTCGTTCCACCATCATATCCATATTAGTCTCTAATGAATCATCAAACCTCATATGTTCCACAAATTGCTTATCAATCACCTCAAGTTTCTACACAACCTATGACTGAGTCACCTCTTGTGGACTCAGGTCTTGCTATTCCTGTATTCTCTCCAGGAGTTGATCCAGTTGCTTGTCTTAACAAGGCAATGACTTTTCTAATAGCTGTAGCTTCCTCAAGGTTCCCCTCAACCAATAATCAACTTATAACTTTCTTGAATCCAAGAAACCAAGCCACTATTCAAGATGGTACGGTCACAGTACAACAAGTTCAAGGGAGACAAGGGCAAAGTTATTCTGGAAAAGAGTTATAAGTTGTAATCACTAGTTCCATGGGGGAAACAATGCAAGTGATAGGCAAGGGTGTTAAATGCTACAACTGTCAAGTTGAAAGGACATAAGTCTAGCAATGCACTCAAGCCCTAAGCAACTAAGGAAATGCAACAGTTATAAGGTATAAAGCACTGTTTAGCTGAAGGCTCAGGAAGCAAGATAAATTTTAAGATGAAAGAGCAACTCGTATTTCTTGCAGATCCAGGGGTTCCAAACGGTCAAGTTGTTCAGACAATCATTCCAAACAATGCTGCTTTTCAGACTGAGGATCTTGATACTTATGATTCTGACTGTGATGATATCTCGAATGCAAAAGCGATTCTCATGGCCAATATTTCCAACTATGATTCTGACGTTATCTCATAGGTACCCCATTCTGAAACCTATCTTAATGATATGGAAAATCAAAGTGTGCATGCAATGCAAGATTTTGAACAAACACCAGTTGTGGATGTTATAGATAATGAGATAACAAGTGATAGCAATATCATTCTATACTCTCAATGTTTGCAAGAAACACTGTAACAATTCACATTTTTCACATCTGTTACGTCAATAAATATTTAACTATTTAATTTAAACTTCTACGAGTTTGCTGTTAATTTTAATCGTTAAGTTAAATCGCGTAAACTAAAAATCAACAACCAACGTAAACGGATATCAAACAATTAAATGTTTACGTCAAGCAAGTGTTAGATAATTATTTAGAGGATAATTATTAACTTTTCACATTTTATTTTTATTAGTTACGTAAAGTGTTTACGTTTCGCGACAAAATACGTTTAGGCATTCACGGAACCACCAAAACTCATCTACGCTTCAATAAATACCCACAATTATACCCAATACTCAAAAATTATACCAATTCCTTATTTATAAGTATATATGGCCGGATATAGGGATAAATACACAAGGAAGATATTTATTTTAACTTGTTCTAAATATCACACATGTTAGTAGTATGCTTCAAGCAAACTCTCTTACACCATACCAACTATTCTTACATCAAGCAAACTCCATACCATTCTTACACAAGCCCATCCCATTTTCCCTAATTCTATGGATCTTGTTCCTAGATATTTCTAGTATTTAAGTGATCCTATTCCTAGCATTTTACTTGTATCTTTTCACTTTGCAAAGTCTAGCAAAATCCTCTCCCTTTTTGTGCCTTATAACCAACGGCCAAACACAAACACATACACACAATCCATAAAATTTTATTTACAACATATAAAAGTGTTCTAGCAACATATTTAAGGTATTACAAGAAGGTTTGAAGGTTTAGTTTAGAGTTTAAAAGGGTTAAGCAAGCAAGGAATCAAGATTAGGGTTTCTTTGGATTTAGGGTTTTCTAAGTATTGAAAGCTTGGGTATAATATCTAAACTAGGGTTTAGATCTTGTTGTTCATCACCATACATCATACTAAGGTTATCTAAAAACCCTAATCTCTTTACATTTGTGATTTTATGCATATATGATGTTTGTATAGTTAATCACCATCTAGGAAACTTATTAACAAGTAAAATGGATTTTTACACTTGTTCATAAGTGGATTTAATGAACTTTGGTCATCTGTTATATGATTGAGGACATGTTATAATGGAAGTATAAGTATTATTCAAGTGTTGGTTTACCTATAAAAAGTATATATAAGTTAATGATTTAAAAAGTTACTTATTAAGTTTATAAGTAAAAGTGTTGTGAGATCTTGTTATCATGGACAATACTTGGACAAGTAATGGACTAAAGGACCTAATACATATGAGACATGTGATATATTATGTTGTAGAGGACTTGTAACAAGTGTACTAAGCTAAAAACCTATAAAAACAAGTTAAAACACATTTTATATAAAAATCTTCAAGGGTTTGATCAAATTCGAAAAATAATGTATTTATTTTATATTTTTATAAAATACTACATGTTACAAGGATCGTAGGCTAAGCAACAAGGAAGACTATGCTGGAAATCTACCATGGTATAACAGGTGCAATTTTTACCACACTGGGAAGTGTGCAGAAAAATGTGGCAATTGCAAACTGAGGGGTCACCAAGCAAGAGATTGTAGGATCCCAGTCTCGAGAGCGAAACAAAGGTCCGTAGTGTCAGGAAAGAAAGCTGAAGTTACCTGTTATGGGTGTGGAGGTGAAATTGATTTGGAAAAAGAAAAAGAAAAGAGGATAAAGGAACTTGATAATATTATTTTTAAATTAAACAGTGCACATGTTAACAAAGCCTCAAGTTTTTTATGATAATATACACAAACAAGCTCTAGGTTATCAAAATCCGTTTTACCTTAAGAAAGCTCAGCGGATTAAACCAACCTTGTATGATGGTATTGTTATTTCTGCTAAACATGTTGCTATGCCTGTGATTGATGATGAGGAAACATTGATTTTGGAAGAAGAGAGTCGATCAAAAATGTCTGAAAAAGAAAAGGATCCAGAGGCCATTAAACAAAACATTTCTCATAAACCTATTGATTATGAAAAATTAAATAGACTATCTGATGATTTTGGGAAACGTTTTACTCCACAACAAGAATTGTCGGCTGAACAAGCTTTCTGGTTGCGTATGTCCAATCCTACCAGTAAACCTTCTGATGCATCACCTGTCAAAATAGAAGCTCCTAAGGAACTTCCTAAGGTAAGCTTGGTGAATGAAAGCCTTAAAAAGCTTAAATTTCACCTTGCCAGGTTTGACAACGTGGTGAAGATAAGGACTACACCTGATGCTCGTACAGAAGGTGAATGGGGGTTTGAACATACTAAAGCTATTTTTAACAATGAAATTATTCCATTTCTAAAATCTTTAAAAGACATCTTCAATGTGTTTGATAAAGATATTATAAATGAAATAATGGAAGTATAGACAGTTTTTGACCAAATGGACGCTGCTGTTCAACAGTCTTCAGTTGACAAACAATGTTTGGAAATTGCTAAGAAAGAATTACTTTTGGAAAATGATCGACTCTTACAACAAATCATGTCTCAAGATGTTCTTCTTACTATGATGAATTCTACATCTTTGAATGGTCAATCTGTGAATATGGAAAGAAAGAGAAATGAATCTTGTGATAAGTGTTTCAATCTTGATGCTGAGATTTTGAAATCACAAAATGCGCATAATGGTCTTTTAAAAAGTTACTCACAACTTGAAAAACATTGTATTTCTCTTGAATTGTCAATAGAACTTAATCAAGAAATTTTTCAAAGATATGAATCTTGTAATAATCAAAATGCTCTCGAAATTCCAGAATTTTAAAAAAATAATGATTTAAAAGCTCAGCTCCAAGAAAAAGACACTACCATTTGTAAGTTGAAGGAAATTATAAAATCAATGAGAGAAAAGTCCATGGAAGAGAATGCCAATTATGATTATTGTTAAATAGAGGCCAAAGATGTGGAACTGGAAAATAGTGTGGCAAAATTACTTTTAGAAAACGAGCGTCTTTGTAAAGAAATTAATCATGTGAAACAGGTTTTTAAAGATCAGTTTGACTCAATCAAAAGGACAAGTGTTCGTACTACAGAATATAGTGACTCTTTAATTGATAAACTGAACTTAAAATGTGCTGAAAATGAGGATTTAAAAGCTCAAATTCAAGATAAGGTTTTTATGCTAACATCATTGAAAAACAATTTATGAAAATTAAAAGGAAAAGAAATTGTTAATATTGCTGCACAAATACCATCTGCCAACACTATTGTTCCAAGAATGTTCAAGCTAGACTTAGAACCTTTTGCTCCTAGGTTATTGCAAAATAGGGAAGCTCACATAGATTACCTTAAGTATACTCAGGAACAAGCTGATATTCTTCAGGGAATAGTCGAATAAGCTAAAGTAAAACAACATTTAGATAATGAGTTAGACTTTGCCTGTAAGCATGCCTAACGAATTCAGGAGTTACTGGTATATGTTAGAGATACATGCCCTAATTCGATTAAACTTAGGGCGAAAAAGGTTGTTGTCACACCTAAAAACAATGTCAAGAAAGTTAGGTTTGCTGAACCTCTCATATCCTCAAGCAACATTAAGGTAGAGTCATCAAAATCATTAGATTCTAACACATATGTGTTGTCTTCCTACTCAGGATTACGTTTGACTAGTAACTGGGATCAAAGGCCTACTGGCAATAAAGGATGATAGGATCTCGCAAACACCAAGTAGGAACATGAAGAATAAAGTAGAAGCCCAACCTAGGAAAGTTAATAAAAAGAACCGTGTTGTTGAACCTATTTGTGATGATAATGTTAAGCATTCAAAGTTAAATGCGAATTCTAATCTTAATTGTGCTACTTGTAAGAAATCTTTGTTTGATGATGTTCATGATAAGTGTCTTCTTGATTTTGTGAAAACTATGAATAGCCGTGCTAAATCTACTAAAAAACATAAAAAAACAAAATATTTGGAAACCTATGGGTTAGGTATTCACTGAAGTAGGACTTAAGTGGAAACCACAGGTAGAACGTTCACTATAGTTGGTAATTTGCGCCCATTAACTAGGATCACTTCAGCTAATGTAGTGCCTCCTAAGAAAAACCACTTCTTTTCTTTTTTTATTTTTCAACTCAGTTGAAGTTCCTAAAACCAGAGCTTAAAGTTTATAGCTAGAAACCCTCAAAAATTGTTAATGTGTTGGTTCGAGTCAAAAAAGCTAAGTTGTTAGAATTAAGAATGCTACCACTCAGACCTCAATACACTAGGGTATCTACTGATACAGATATCTCAGATCGTCTTTTCTTTGTCATGACATGTTATCCAGATTGTTCTCTGGTATCTAGACTCTGGATGTTCGAAACACATGACAGGTAATCGCTCTCAGCTCATGAACTTTGTTAGTAAATTTTTGGGTACTGTTAGATTTGGGAACGACCATATTGCCAAGAATTGACTAGGTATGTTGTCTAATCAGCTAGGAATGATGACTTCTCAAGGGTATATCTACGCTCGAGGGGGCTTGGAATAGTGCTTTCTGTTGGTTAATTTTGCGACGGGGATCTTGAAGTCACATTTTGGAAAAACACTTTCTTTATTCAAAATTTAGAAGGTGTTGATCTACTTTCAGGATCCCGTGACACAAATTTGTACACAATTTCTCTTGATGACATGCTTAAAACATTTTCGGTATGTCTTCTATCCAAAGCGTCAAAGACTAAGAGCTAGTTATGGCACCGTCGGTTATCACATCTCAACTTCGGTACTATTAATAAGCTAGCTAAAGACGGTCTTGCACAAGACTTAAATTTCAAAAAGATCATTTGTGTTCTGCATGTGAGTTAGGAAAAAGCAAGAAATCCTCCCATCAACCCAAAGCTTAAGACACTAACCAAGAGAAGCTATATCTTTTGCATATGTATTTGTGTGGCCTGATGCGTGTGGCGAGTATTAATGGTAAAAAGTATATCTTAGTGATTATCGACGATTACTCAAGATTTACTTGAGTCAGATTTTTGAGGACAAAAGATGAAGCTCCTGAAGCAATCATTAAATGCATAAAAAATATTCAAGTTTGATTGAATGCCACTGTCCGTAATGTTCGAGATGATAAGGAACCGAATTTATCATAGACACTTCGTAAATTTTTATGAATAGATGGCATCTGCATCAAAAATTTGTTTCCCGCACTCCTCAGCAGAACGTCGTTGTCAAAAGGAAAAACCGAACTCTTATAGAAGCTGCTCATACAATGTTAATATTTTCTAAAGCTCCATTATTTTTATGGGCTGAAGCAATCAACACAACCTATTACACCTAAAACCGTTCAATAATCCGCCGCAGATACAACAAAACTCCATATGAGCTTATGCAGGATAAGAAACCGAATTTATCATTCTTTTATGTCTATGGTGCACTATGTTATCCTACCAATGACAATGACGACCTGGGTAAATTAGATGCAAAAGCTGACATTGGTATTTTCGTTGGTTACGCGCCTGCAAAGAAAGCGTTCAGAGTCTACAACAAAAGAACCCAGAAAATTATTGAAACACTTCATGTGTCATTTGATGAGCTCATAGCTATGGCTTCTGAACAATTCAGTTCAGGACCCGGGCTTTAATGTATGACTCCTGCAACATCTAGTTCAAGACTCGTTCCAAACACTATTTCTTAACAACTTTGTATTCCACCCCCAAGAGATGATTGGGATCGTTTGTTTCAACCAATGTTTGATAAATACGTCACTCTTCCACCAATTGCTGTTACTCCAGTTCAAGAAATTGCTGCTTTGCGAGCTATGGTTTTAGATGACTCTCCTGTGTCAACTTCCATTGACCAAGATGCTCCATCATCAAGTACTCCATCAACACAAGAAGAAGAACAATCTCCAAACATTTCTCAAGGTTCTAAAAAATCACCAAAAACACTAATCTTTCATGATGATCCACTTAATGAATATCCTCATGAAGAATCACTTTCTCAAGGGTCATCATTGAATGAGAGACAAACCCACACTCCATTTGAACACCTTGGTAAATGGACTAAGGATCATCCTATAGCAAACATGATCGGCGATCCTTCTCGCTCTGTCTCTACGAGAAAGCAACTCCAAACTGACGCCATGTGGTGTTTCTTTGATGCCTTCTAAACTTCTGTAGAACCTAAGAACTTCATATAAGTAATGACCAAACCATCATGGATCGAGCAATAAACAAACTCCACCACACCTATAAAGAAATTCATGAATTTCAAAGACTAAAAGTTTGGGAATTGGTGCCGTGTCCAGATAAAGTGCTTTTGATCAAACTAAAGTGGATTTATAAGGTCAAGACGGACGAATTTGGCGGGGTACTAAAGAATATGGCTAGACTCCAAAAAAAAAAAAAAAAAAAACAACACTTCTCTTAACCCCCCCCCCCCCCCCCCCCCCCCCCCCCTTGCTTAGAGATTCAGGCAAGAAGAGGGAATTGATTTCGAGGAATCATTTGCATCGGTTGCTAGAATAGAGGCCATCCGTATCTTCATAGAAAATGCCGCTACATAAGGAATATGATGATTTTCTAATGGATGTCAAACGGACAATCTTAAATGGCGATGTTCCTTAGTTGTTCTTGATTTGCGAGTGCTTTAGCGACTCGTGTTTCGATTAGCTGATTGATGGCAGCAGCACTCATTGGTGCATCAGTAGTAGTGCTAGCATTTCTAGCAGGATTGTTGGCGGTTCTAGCAGATGGGGCCCTTCTAGCAACTGGAGCTCTTCTGGCAACTGGAGCTCTTCTAGGAGGCATGATTCTTCAAAATCACAGAGTAATAATTTAAAATTTGTTCCATTCCAAAAGTCGTGTTTCAAAAGTGAAATGTTGTGAAATAATGTGTTGAGGTTGAGTATGAGTTTTAGACCATTGTGTTATTCGTAATGTTTTGAGAATTGTTCTAGTATTTATATAAATAACCCTTATATAAATAATTGTAGAGTATGCGTAAGGGAATGTAAGCATATATATGTGTATATATTTAAGACCCTTATAGTAATATACGTAGTATAATATGAACACGTATATGAATCATGTAAGCATCTAGTATAACCAACTAATGCAACTCGATAGTGTATGTCATGTATGCATCTAGTACAATTACTAATGCAAACAACTAGTATATGTATGTCCCGTGAAAACCTTTTGTATGATGCAATGTTTGAAAACGGTTATAGTCCAAGTAAAAACATTTGACCTGGTTCTCTATAACCTTGGCTCTGATACCACTCTGTAACACCCCCAAATTGGGTCGCAGCGGAATGATGTGTATCCGGGAGCGTTACATTACAGATCAATAGCACAAGATATGAGAACGACCTCAAAAAGAGTCGTTTAAAATACGATACATTGGATTTATTGAAATTGTTTGATACAAAGCACGAAGGCTTAAATAGTTCAACATTTGAAATAAAGATTCTAGATCATAACAATCGTCCCGAAATATAATGACTCCAAATCTTTATGCATGACACCCAAAAGACTATCCCAATGTATCTTGTGCACCTCGTGCATCATTGACCTGAGAAAAACATGCTTAAAACGTCAACATAAAGTTGGTGAATTCATAGGTTTATGTAAATGAAATGTAGGACCGTAAGATTTTCAAGTGTATGATAATGCAACATATGCAAATATCACAAATGTGATTACGTTTCCCTAAGCTCATGACACCGAAGCTCGACATGTATGAATGCAATATAAATATTGCCACATTGCCCGTGATGATGTTCTAACCCGCAACATCCGAATCCGACATGGTATACATCCGTTGGTTCACTCCGTGACACCAGTGAGAGCTACTCACCCGGATGGGGATGTCAACCCCAATAGATCTATTTATAACATTCGCGCTCACACAAAGTAATTGACAGTTCATGATAATGGGCTCAAAGGGTTATCGCTACTTAGGCAAACACGTAATCATGGTAAAATGTACACTTACGTCCAATTTGTAAAAACAAGCATGTTTCTCACCCCAAAAGTTGTAAATCATTGATATAGTAAAACATGGGGCTATGAACTCACAGTAAGTATTGATATCGTTGAAGCAAAGCAGTGGCACGAAAAACGATGCAAAAGACTTTATCCGCAACCTATGAATAAATAATACATATTCACTAAACGGAAAATAATAAATTAAATACTTGCAATCTTGTCCCTAGTGTGTGCTTGATCTTTATTTAAAATAGTGATATTTGAAAACAATTCCTTGTTTTAAAATGGTCAACTGTATCGGGTCAACGCGGTCAAAATATGTAACATTTCATATTTTCAGGTCATTTACAACTTCATATATTTCACTAATTTTTTTTTTCTCTCGTACGCGTTTACTTTTAATTTTAATAGTTAAGGTTAAATCGCGTGATTCAAAAATTAGCAATTATAGTAAACGAAAACCAAACGAATTTAATTTTTTCGTCAAGCAATCAATATGATATTTTTGCAAGAATATTATTTAACCTTCATATTTTATTTTTATTGACTTCATAAATTATGTATATTTCGCGATAAAGTGCGTTTAGGCATACCCGGAACCACAAAAATATTTTTACGCTTCAACAAGTGCCTAGATTTTTATAAAATACTCAAAGTTTTATAAACCCATGTCCCCCCCCCCCTCATTTCACACGGCACACATACATATATAAGTTAGAAAATGCAATTTATACATTACTTGGTCAAAATACTTTCAACACCATTAAACCTTATTAATATCTTGTCTCTTTGAATAACTAGTCCTCCCTAAGACCCTCCTAATGTTCCCTTGACTTGTCCCCCCTCCTTTGACCATTCCTTGATGACTTTGACTAGTCCTAGTAGTATATAAGCCCTAGTAACACACACACCTCATTTATCTAAGTGTAAAACTCACAAATCCCTCCCCTCTTGCCCTCTCTAACTCACGGCAACACACACACACCTACACTAATCCATACAAAATTTTATGCAACCCATACACATCTATACACATCATTCTTAAGACGTACTAAGGTGTTTTCAAGCCTCGTTAATCCATTAACAAGTAGTTTATCAAGAAAGTGAAAGTTTCTGGGTTTGGATCTTAGATCATCAATCTTGTTTTAAAAAAACAAAACAAGGGTTTAGATTGTATTTTTCATCATCATACATCATATTAAGGTTAACTAAAACTCTTTATGTCTTTACAATTTTCATTTTCATGCATATATATGTTCTATGTAGTTAACCACCATTAGAAATACTTTTAAACATGTGAAAAGGATTTTTACTTATTATCATTGTTTCATACACTTTTACATATGATATGTTGTTGGTAAAATTATGTTAAAATAGATACATAAGTATTTTACATTCTTGGTTAAGTATAAAAAGTATAAATACAAGATTTGTTCCTAAAGGTTTATTTTAAAAAAGCTTCAAGTAAACAAGTATGTAAAGATATATATAAGTTATAGAGACTTTATTTTGGTTCGTGTTTTATAACAGAAAAATGATGTTTTATAAATATAGTACATTTCATGAGGATTCTAAAATGATAAGAAACTCGAAAAACCGATTTATAACGAAAAAGATACACTAAAAACAAGTTTATATAAATTAATACTTTTATAAAACTATTTTTATAAAAAGTTACTATTCATTTCAGAAACTTTATTATTTTTAAACCTCATAAATAAGTATAACTTTCAATTACGAGAACGTGCTCGAAAGAAACGTTAAAAACGGATTTAAAACGACAAAGTTATGTCATTTTTACTACAAGTATATTTATAAACATTTTTTTCTTAAAACCATGATCTCTAACTTTCAAATAAATGGTGATGAACTATATAGGATTATATATGATAGCCGTACTATATTACTAGGGAGTTTCATAATGAGGCCTCTTCGGATGTCGTATTGACGAGTGTGGATTTACGATAAAGTGTCCTGCTCCTCGTAGACGTCATGTCATGACTCTTAATTATGAAAGCCCCGAACGATAGTACCATGATCTAATATACAATCTTTAGGATTCATTAATCAAAGTACTGGAGTACTTATACGACCTATATTAATTTAGGTTGCATTCCGTCATTGCCGTAACACATTTTCTGGTATATTCAGATTGCCATTAACTCAAGGTGAGTTCATAGCCCCCTTTTTCTACAACTGATTTACAAAATCTACGGGGTGAATTACATTGCTTGTTTTACTATTGGACACAAGTGTTTTTCAAGTGTAAATGCTATCCAAATACTGCCTGATTAGTTAATCCTATGTTATCCTTATTGCCGTGAAGTCCCTATTTATCATGAACAGTCAAGTTGCTATATAGTGAGCGCTATAGTTATGGATAGATCTATCGGGACTGACAATCCCACCTTTCCTTGGGTTCAACTAGTTTGATCAGGTGCAATAACATTTAAGGTGTGCCGGGTGTGTGGCAAGCAACCTATATTACTTTTGTGGGCATCCGAATCTATTGATTGAAAGTACGTATAAGGCTTCGGTGTCATGAGCTTAGGGGCATTAAAACCTGTTTTTTATACTACTGAATGTGTTTTTCAAGTCTACTATTTTTTAAAACTTCGATTTTCCTTTTTGTGAGTCCATCCTTGTACTGATAAACCTATGATTCCACTCAACCTTTGTGTTGACTGAGCATGTATATTTCAGTCACTCGGGTATGAAAATTGGACGGAGCCCTGGTGTATATCAATGAAACGGATACTGTGTTGTTATTCTAAAGTTATGCAACTTTTCTTAACTTTTAAATAAACTAAGTCAACTTTTGGTATTAAGAAGCTTTTGTGTTAATTAAGAATGTTTATACTTTTAAAACTTATGGACCTAATGAATTAACTCTGATATCTGCTATGGCATCAAAAATGGAAAATTTGTCATAAACGTCCATTTATGTCCGTTTCCTAATATCTTGATTGTTGTACATTGAAGTAGCACCCCAATAACCATTCCGTGCGACACGATTTTAGGGGTGTTACAGATGGTACCGAGCAAGGTTTATAGGGAACTGGGTCATTTCAAACCTAGTCTATAACCACAAGTTTAAATATTTTCTTTCATTTTTTAAATACTGAATCCTTTCATCCCTGTCCGATATCCACGACGCACGTATTCCCCGATCCATACTTATCTTTTCAGATTGTCATTATTGCATATATTATATAATCATAAATATATAATACTTGTTTAAATTCGATCTCTTACGTCAATCCTTTCTGTCATATCAATACTATTTCTATCGATCATTATATAAATATCGACCTATCCTTAATAATTTTAATAACTCATAACATCCTCCATGTATATACCATTGCCAAACTCTTGCAAACTTTTAACAAATTCTCAACGAATTGTGTTACTTGTTTGCAGAATCATGCGCCCAGGAGATTTAAAAGAATCTGTTAGAAGATAGTTGGAAAAGCGTGTGGCCAAAGCCATTGAAAAGGTATGAAAAGACAGAGCTGACTCAAACAATACCTTGGTGATCTGGATCAACAAATACTGGAGAAAGATTTAAGCTGGGAATTTAACAAAATGCAACCGGTGCATCTTACATCATCAACAAGTCCTCAAGTGCCAGATATGTCAAAGAATAGGTCACATGAGAAGGATTGTAGAGTTAGGCTTCAGGGGCAGTAATGACCTCCTCAAAATTACCTGTTTCGGGTGTGGTGAGAAAGGACACTACAAGGACAAGTGTCCGAAAGCAGGGAACCAGCAGAATGATGGAGCTCGTGGGAGAGCTTATGTGGTAGTTGAAAACCCGCAGCAGAATCCGAATGTGGTCACGGGTACGTTTCTTCTTAATGATCACTACGCTTGTATTCTCTTAGAATCGTGCTGCGAAGAGTTTTGGTATCTTCTACGTTAACAATTTTATTAATATTACCCCTGCCACTCTAAACACTAGCTACGAAGTAGAGTTAGCAGACGGAAAAGTCGTTAGCACCAATACCATTTTACGTAGTTGCACCTTAGTCTTGTTAAATCACGTGTTCAAAATAGACTTGTTGCCAACCCTGACTAGGAAGCTGATGTAAATCATTGGAATAGGATTTGGTTGGCATATCACGAGCTCACATACGGTTTGTTATGAGAAGCTGTCCGTAATTCCTCATCGAATGCAAGATTCTTGAAGTTCAAGGCGAGAGGCCGGAAAAGGATCTTTGTTCACTTGCATGTATCAAGGCTGATGAGAAAAAGCTTGATGACATACGTGTTGTCCGAGACTTCCCTGAGGTATTTCCAGACGATCTGTTAGGTTTACCTCTTGTGCAGAGATAGAAATTCACATGATCAGAATTCCAGCTCATCGCCAGTTTTTTTTTTGATAGATTCTCCATAACGGTTAGCCCCCATCAGACTGTTAGAATTCTCGGACCAGTCTTAAAGAACTTCAAAAAAGGGTTTTATTCGACCAAGTCACACACCATGGGACACCCGTGCTCTTTGTCAGAAGAAAGACTGTTTTCGATGAAAATGTTGTATTGAACTCAGGGACAAAACAAGTTAACTAAAAGAACCGTTACCCTCTCCCCAGGAATTGATGACTTTTTGACCAATTACAAGGTGCGTGCTTGTTTCTCGAGAGAGTAGATCTTCGCTCGTGGATAATCATCCAGTTAAGAGTCCGAGAGGAAGATATACAAAGACCGCCGTTTTAGAACCCAAATGGCACTTTTGAGTTCACAGTCATGCCATTTGGACTGACAAACGCGCCAGCAATATTATGGGACTTATGAACCGCGTCTGCAAGCCGTATTTGGACAAATTCCGAAATGAGGTTCATGACGAATCTTAATCTACTCAAGTCAGAAGAGAACATGAAGTCCACCAGAAGACGATTATAGACTTACACCAGAAGAGAAGTTGTATGCCAAATTTTCAAAGGCGAATTTTGGTTGCAAGAAGTACAGTACCTAGGGACAAGTGGTCAACCATGACGGTACCACTTGGACCCTTGCAAGGTGGTCGTCAATAACTGAAGCCTGAGATCGTCAACTGAAATATTCGTCATTTCTAGATTGTCGGGGTTACTACGCAAGGTTTACTTGAGAATTTCTCCAAGTCGCAAAGCCCTCACCCTGTTGACTCAAAAGAATAAGACGTAGCTGGGGGTGATAAGCAAGATGAAGCTTTCCAATCTGAATAGAACTATGTCAATGCTCCAGTGTTAGCACTCCCAATGACCCGATGACTTTGTGTCTAATTGATGCATCAAAACAAGGTTTTGGGTCGTGCTGATGCAGCGGCAAAGAAATAGCATTATCCTCAAGACTTTGAAGTAGCATGAGACAAAATATACAATGCACCCATGACTGGAATTGGGTGCGGTGGTGTTCCTCTCTTTAAAATCTGGAGCCATATCTTTATGGTACGAAAGTGTATCAACACATGACCACCAGAAGTCACCAATAACATATTGACCAAGGATTTAAAATAAGCGCTAAAGGCGTGATCGAGCTACTCAGGTGACTACTAGTTGAGATCAATACCACCCAGAGCAAGGCGAACGAGGATTCAATGCCCTTGAGCAGAAAGAAAGACTCAAGGCCCTGACGAGTATCTGCTATGAGTATTACTATTCATTCTGGACTTAAGACTAAGATTTTGGAAGCGCAAAGCGAAGCTTCCAAGGATCTCAAAGCCCCAACTGAATGGCTAAGAGGATTAGAAAGACACTTTGAGCAACGAGATAATGGTGAAATTTACTTCTTTGATCGTATCTGGATTCCATCAGTTGGTGGTGTAAGGAAATTGATCATGGATGAAGCTCATACTTCTAGATATTCAGTACATCCGGGTGCGGATAAGATGTACTATGATCTGAGAGACTTGTATTGGTGGCCTGGTATGAAGAGAGACATTGCTGAGTAATAGTTAGCAATGTCTTACGTGTTCTAAGATTAAAGCCGAACATCAGAAACCCTCAGGATTACTTCAACAACCAGAAATTCCTGAGTGGAAATGGGAAAAAGAAAACAATGACTTGTCACAAAATTCCCTAAAAAGTAGCAGAGGCATGATAACGATTTTGGGTCCGTTGGATGATAGATTGACCAAGACTGGCTCCAGCTTCTTACCTATTCACGAAGAACTAAAAGACTGAGAAATAGCAAAGATTTATACCAATGAAGATTGAGCGAGACATGTGAGCGGTATCAATCATTTCAGACCGTGATGGTCGATTCACGTCACACTTATGGCAAGCTTTTCAGGAAGCGTTGGGTACGAGACTAGACATGAGTACGGCTTACCACCCTCAGACCGACGGTCAGAGTGAGCGTACTATCCAAACGCTGGAGGATATGCTTCGAGCTTGTGTTATGGATTTTGGTGGCAGTTGGGATACTCATCTTCCATTGATTGAGTTTTCTTATAATAACAGCTACCACACAAGCATTAAGTGTGCACCATTCGAGGCTCTGTACGGGCGAAAATGTAGATCCCCCGTTATATGGACTGAAGTTGGAGAAAGTCAGCTTATTGGACCAGAGATTGTGCAAGAAACGACTGAAAAGATTTTTCAAATCAAGGAGAGATTAAAGACGGCTAGGAGTCGCCAGAAAAGCTATGCTGATAAGAGGCGTAAACCTCTTGAATTCGAAGTTGGAGACCGAGTGTTATTAAAGGTATCTCCATGGAAGGGAGTGGTACACGATTGGTAAAAAGCGGAACACAGCACCACGATATTGGACCGTTTGAAATCATCGAGCGTGTTGGACCGGTGGCTTATCGGCTGAAGTTACCCCAGGAGCTAAGCTGTGTTCACAACACGTTTCATGTGTCGAACCTCAAAAAATGTTTAGCTGAGCCAGATGTTCAAGTACCTTTGGATGAGATCGAGATTGATGAAAATCTACGATTTGTCGAAGAGCCTATTGAGATCGTAGAGCGGGATGTGAAGAAGCTAAAGCGGAGAAGAATCCCATTAGTCAAAGTTCGTTGGAACTCTCGGCAAGGAGCTGAGTATACCTGGGAACGTGAAGATCAGTTCCGGAAGAGATATCCGAATCTTTTCTCTGAAACCGTCCCTCCTTCAGGTGTTGCAACCTGAGCCTTGAGGACAAGGCTCTTCTAACGGGAGGTGAATGTAACATTTCATATTTTCAGGTCATTTACAACTTCATATAATTCACTAATTATTTTTTTTATTTATTTATTTTTTTTTCTCTCGTACGCGTTTACTTTTAATTTTAAATAGTTAAGGTTAAATCGCGTGATTCAAAAATTAGCGTTTATAGTAAACGAAAACCAAACGAATTTAATTTTTTCGTCAAGCAAACATTATGATATTTTTGCAGGAATATTAATTAACCTTCATATTTTATTTTTATTGACTTCATAAATTATGTATATTTTGCGATAAAGTGCGTTTAGGCATACCCGGAACCACAAAAATATTTCTACGCTTCAACAAGTGCCTAGATTTTTATACAATACTCAAAGTTTTATAAACCCATGTCCCCCCCTCATAACCCACGACCAAACCAACACTTAATCACCAAGAAACTAGTCAAACTTTCATTTATATAGTCTTTGTTCAAACCATGCATTTAAAGCCTAAAGACTAGTATGTTACTATGACTAAGAACATTTAAACAAGAACCCTTAATTCCCTCATGTTGTCCCTTGACCAAAGACCCCCTCCTTTGACCCATCTTTGACCTTTGACTAATCTAGTAGTATATAAAACCTAGCAAACACATACATGCTTATTCTTAAGTGTGAAAAACCATTTTCTTCCCCATTTGTGCCCTCTTTCACTCCACGTCACACCACAACCAAACCTACACAAACCCATACAAAATTTTATGCAACCCATACACATCTATACACATCATTCTTAAGACGTACTAAGGTGTTTTCAAGCCTCGGTTATCCATTTTCAAGTATTTATCAAGAAAGTGAAAGTTTTGGGTTTTGGATCTTAAGATCTTGCAAGCTTGGTTTAAAAATCTAAACAAGGGTTTAGATTGTATTTTTCATCATCATACATCATATTAAGGTTAACTAAAACTCTTTATGTCTTTACAATTTTCATTTTCATGCATATATATGTTTCTTGTAAGTTAACCACCATTAGAAAATAACTTTAAACATGTGAAAAGGATTTTTACTTGTTATCATTGTTTCATACACTTTTACTTATGATATGTTGTTGGTAAAATCATGTTAAAATAAATACATAAGTATTTTACATTCTTGGTTAAGTATAAAAAGTATAAATACAAGATTTGTTTTTCTAAAGTTTATTTAAAAAGCTTCAAGTAAAAGAAATGTTAGAAGATATATAATTAAAAGTTATAGAGGACTTATTTTGGTTCGGGTTTTTATAACAGAAAAATGATGTTTTATAAATATAGTACATTTCATGAGGATTCTAAAATGATAAGAAACTCGAAAAACCGATTTATAACGAAAAAGATACACTAAAAACAAGTTTATATAAATTAATACTTTTATAAAACTATTTTTATAAAAAGTTACTATTCATTTCAGAAACTTTATTATTTTTAAACCTCATAAATAAGTATAACTTTCAATTACGAGAACGTGCTCGAAAGAAACGTTAAAAACGGATTTAAAACGACAAAGTTATGTCATTTTTACTACAAGTATATTTATAAACATTTTTTTTCTTAAAACCATGATCTCTAACTTTCAAATAAATGGTGATGAACTATATAGGATTATATATGATAGCCGTACTATATTACTAGGGAGTTTCATAATGAGGCCTCTTCGGATGTCGTATTGACGAGTTGTGGATTTACGATTTAAAGTGTCCTGGCTCCTCGTACGTCATGTCATGACCTCTTAATTATGATAGCCCGAACGATAGTACAATGAGGCTATATACAATCTTTAGGATTCATTAATCAAAGTACTGGAGTACTTATACGACCTATATTAATTTAGGTTGCATTCCGTCATTGCCGTAACACATTTTCTGGTATATTCAGATTGCCATTAACTCAAGGTGAGTTCATAGCCCCCTTTTTCTACAACTGTTTTACAAAATCTACGGGGTGAATTACATTGCTTATTTTACTATTGGACACAAGTGTTTTTCAAAGTGTCGTATGCTATCCAGATTACTGCCTGATTATTAATGCTATGCCTAAGTTACTTATTGCCGTGAAGTCCCTATTTATCTATGAAACGTCAATTGCTATTTATGTGAGCGCTAGTGTTATGGATTAGATCTATCGGGACTGCAATCCACAACCTTTCCTTGGGTCACTTGTTTCGATCAGGTGCATTTAACTTTTTGAGGTGTTCGGGTCGTTGGCAAGCATCCTATTTACTTTTGTGGGGCAATCCAATCTATTGATTGAAGTACGTTAAGGCTGTTCGTTTCATGAGCATGTGCCAATTGCATCATACCTGTTTTTTTGACTATTGAATGTGTTCGAGTCTACTATTTACTTCAGATTTGTGGTCACATTCCTTTTTACTGATTTATCTATGATTTCACTCAACCTTTTGTTGACTTTTAGCATGTAATTTCAGTCCTAGAGGTATGAAGATTGGAGGGGAGCCGTGGCGGATATCAATGAAGACGGATTCTGTGTTTATCTAAAGTTATGATACTTTTATTGATCATTAAAAACTAAGTCAATCCCATTCGTAGGTCCACAAGGACACGTCGTCCCACAGATCGATTGTGTTTGTACGTCGATGTTGAGGAACATGAGTTAGGGGATCTCAGTGAACCCACTAACTATAAAGCCGCATTGTTGGATCCTAAATTTGACAAATGGCTTAACGCTATAAATGTGGAGATGAAATCCATGAAAGACAAGAAGTTTAAGAGTTAGTTGATCTTCCTCCTAATGGAAAAACCGTTGGTCATAAGTGGCTCTTCAAAAAGAAGACCAACATGGATGGAGCTGTAGACACCTATAAAGCTCGTCTAGTAGCAAAGGGCTTCACTAAAACACCAGGGATTGATTATGAAGAAACCTTTTCTGTTGTTGCAGACATTAGAGCTATTAGGATTCTTATACTCATAGCTTTATTTTATGACTATGAGATTTGGCAAATAGATGTCAAAACTGCCTTCCTCAATGGACATCTCTCAGAAGAGGTCTATATGGAGCAACCTAAAGGTTTTATCAATCCAAAATATCTAAACTGAGTATGCAAGCTAAAACATTCCATTTATGGACATAAGCAAGCGTCTAGGCAATGGAATACATGATTTGATGATGAAATAAAGAAAGTTGGTTTCACTCAAAATCGTGATGAGCCATGCGTATATCTTAAAGCTAGTGGGAGTAATGTCACTTTCCTAATCTTGTATGTCGATGACATATTAATCATGGGAAATCACATTCTAATATTACAAGATGTAAAATCCTACCTTGGAAGGTGTTTTGCTATAAAATATTTAGGTGAAGTTGCGTATATTTTTGGGATCAAGATCTATAGAGATAGATCCCGGCAGTTAATTGGTTTGTGTCAAAGTGCTTATATTGATAAAATCTTAAAGAGATTTCACATGGAGAATTCCAAGCGTGGAAGTATCCTCATGCAAGAAAAGCTAAGACTGAGTAAATCACAATGTGCTTCAACACCTGCTGAATTGAAGCGCATGCAAAATGTACCATATGCCTCGGTTGTGGGTTCTATTTTGTATGTTGTGAGATGTGTTCGCCCTGATGTTGCGTTCGCTCAGAACATAACAAGCCGATTTCAAAATAATCAAGGTGATCTTCACTGGACTACTGTTAAGAACATTCTTAAGTATCTTAGGAATTATAAGGATATGTTTCTTGTTTACGAAGCTGATATAAAACGAGAGCTCAGGGTTTCTTGCTACACTAATGCTGGATATCTGAAGGATGCTGATGACCTCAAGTCTCAGACTGGATATGTATTCGTTTTAAATGGAGGTGCTGTTGACTGGAAGAGTATAAAGCAAAGCATCTTCGTAACTTCATCTGCAGAAGCTGAGTATATTGCTGCTTATGATGCTTATAAGGAAGCAGTTTGGGTTAGAAAATTTATTTCTGGGCTGGGTGTTGTTCCCACAATTGAAGAACCCGTAAATATGTATTGTGATAATACTGGAGCAATTACTATAGCTAATGAATTAGGAATCACTAAAGGTGCTAGACATTTTCGTGCCAAAGTTCACTACCTTGGTGAAGTTATTGAATATGGCGACATAAAGTTAGAAAAAGTTCACACATATGACAACTTTGCTGATCCTTTTACTAAAGCATTACTTTTCCAAAGCATTCAGAACTTACTAGGAATAATTGAAAATGCTTCCAGCAAGTAGTATTTCATGCAAATCTGTGTTTATTAGTTATTTAGAAATTAGGATCGTAAAGACAGATTTATTTTCTGATGAATATAGATACGAGGTATTTGTTAATCATTCATATAACAATTTTTTGACCTATATTTTGTGCATAGTTTAATCCTTGAAAAGATTTATCATTCTAATAAGTCCATTGTCGTTGAACAAAATGGGAGAATTGTTACAAAGGCATAATGTAGTGTAGGTTATATTCTTTAGAATATATAGGAAAGGTTCCCACCAAACTCAAAAGTTACTCACAAGGGAGCATATTGGTCACCCCAACCTTCGAATGTTTTTACTTTATGGATCCGTTGACATACAGTAAAATTTAAAATGGTAGTTAAGTACATCCTTAGACTATGAGAATACAAACAAGTATCTGGTATGTGTAGATATCCACTTTTTAATTCTATGTCAAAACGCTGTCCTGGAAAAATGTAGTTATAAAGACTAATATTGAAGTGATGTGAAGCAGTCAGTCACAACACTTGTATTCAACACAAGAAATTTTTCCTCCACTTGATATGTGATGAATAATACCTGGTGCCACTCCAGAATAATCAGATAATTGTTTTTACCAAACCCAAAGGGTAATGCCAAGATGATTCTATGATTACATTTGTATAACTGTTATTGAATTCTATAACGAGACTAAAATGATTAAACTATATGGGAATGAGTTAGGATCCATATCCATGGTTTGACGGTATTTGAACAAAGGGATGATTATAGCAAGAGATAAATAACCATGCTACTGAGAATGTTTATGAAACTTGATCTCAGACACTTCTAGTTTTAAAAACGAATGTGAGTGTTGCTAGACGTTTCCGTCGTTAGTGTATGGGCTATCTGCTACTCCAACTCCCAAGTGGGAGCTGTTGGTTTATGTTAGTTGGATACGCGATACACGACTAGGAGTGTGTGAGCCTATTGGGGGCACACACGTTAAAACATTTAGAATGCGTTTTAATTTCACGTACACTTCCGAATGTAAACCAAAAGGACAAAAATGAATTAGACATTATCCTAAGGCTGTCCTTAATGTTTTTGGCCGGCTAAATGAAGGATCTAGAAGGGTTCTATGAATGTCTAGGTTCATTGTTGATAAGAAGGGAAGATGGAATGTGATAAGACTTGAGTTTGGAGAGTTTGAGCCTTATCATGAGAAGAGTTTTACTCTTATCATGAGTAGGGTTGTAGAGGCTATTTAAAGCCCTCACCCCAGGTCATTCTCACGAATTACAACCTCAAGAAACACAGAAATCATCTACATTCTTTTCCCTTAATCAAACCAAATCAATAAACCCTAATTAGGGTTCATAGCTTTTAATCTATTATTTGTGATCTTCTAGATAACATCTACAAGTGTTTATAACAGTTATTGATCCCCATGTTATATAAACAACTTCTAGATTACTGGTTTACAAAACTGTGATCAAGCGGTGACAAGGGTTGAAAATCGTTTTGGTTCTTTCCTGGTCGTTCTCGGACAAAAGAGGAACACAGATCGGACGTAGTGTCGTCCGATATCGGACAACAAAGAGATTTGGTTCTCGGGTGGTTCTGTATATCGGACAGAACTAATTTTTTGCTTATTTTGGTATTGATCCATAGTTAAGCTATTACACTTGGTGTTTGGGTATACGTGAAGCACGGCTAGCATTCCGGACGTATTTGTTTACGTGTTTGTGTGAGCACTCGTAGAGGTGACCACTTAGTCACTAGTTTCTCATTCTTGGTTTCATATACTTGCTGGTGTCTACGAGGGTATGTTTCTTGTTTAATTTACATATTCCTTATTGTGTATTTTTGTATGTTAATTATTATACTAGACTCGATCTATCCGCTGCGTACTCGTTAGAGTTAAATTGGTTAACTTGATTGTTAAATTCCAACAACAAACACCTTTGTGATTCCTCTTTAAGTCTTGGAGAAGCTAAGAAAGATGAAGAGACGTAAAAAAGATACTATACCGATTTTCTTACCATGACATTTTATTCAAAGATCTTTCACGTTCATTCATCTCAACAAGTTGGACATAACATCTTGTTCTTTGGTAAAAGATTCCATGTCTTCCTAGTTCCTAGCCTTCAGATCATGTCCCCTCATTACCTTTATGTATTTAAATAAATATGAATTTATAAGTAGTAAATGTCAAAATAAAATAACTTATTTTAATTGACATTGAGAAAAATAAATTCATTGCTACGTTTTTTCTTGGAGAAGAAATTTGAGTAGGTGTAGATTTTCATGGAAAGTACTACTGTAACTATTTTATTAGGGTTTCTTTGTTTCTTCTGGTCAAGTAAACAGCTAGTCAACTCGCATGTTCTGCTGCATGTAATTTAGTCCAAAAAAAAACAAGAAAAATATTTTATAAATGAAGCAAGAACACAAGTTCTATAGAGCATAAGGTACCGTAACTTGGTAACACTATTTTTTGGGATGTCACGTCAGCTTTTTCACATTCACATTCACATCCAAAAAAACCCAGGCAACCATAACTTGGAGTTAACACCACTTTTTGAGTCCCACTTTTAATTTTTCATAACACCCCTTAAACAAACTAAAATATTTCATTAAACAATATTACACATTACAATACTTTTAAAAAACATACGGAATTAAAAAAACATACAAAAATAAAAAAACATACGCCCCGGCGACTAATCTTCTTCCGATGCTTCTTCAACTTCGCGCCAAATATGGTTCATAAGGTTTTGTTGGAGACTAATATGCGTATCTCTGTCTCTTAATTCTTTTGCTTTACGACGTTGGGTTTCACATCGATCGATCCACATTGTTTGCATTGACCTTGCGGGATTAGAATACACATGTTTGAAGTCAACAACCGACATATTTTGATCTTCTAAAATCATGTTATGCATTATGATGCCAGCATACATGATTCTACGTAATGTGTTGATTTCGTATGCACGGGCCGGTTGTTGAATAAGTCCCCAACGTCCTTGGAGAACACCGAAAGCACGTTCGACATATTTCCGTGCACTTTCTTGACGCTGTTTAAAGTACGTATGATTCGGATCAGTTGCAACCGTGAATGATTTGACGAAACTTGCCCACTCTCCGTAAATTCCATCGGCCAAGTAATACCCATTACGATACTCAACTCCGTTTACCATATACGGAACCACAGGGGATAAGTCATCTAATAGGTCGTCGAATAACGAAGAATTATCTAAAACATTAATATCGTTATTCGCACCCGCCATCCCATAAAACGCATGACAAATTCACAAATCTTGCGAAGCTACAGCTTCAAGCATTATAGTAGGGTATTTTTTATCACCCCTACCGTATTGATTTTGCCATGACACTGGACAATTTTTTTATTCCCAGTGCATACAATCAATACTTCCAAGCATTCCCGGAAAACCATGAACATTGTTATGCTTTTGTTGTATTTTTACAACGTCTTCAGATGTTGGCTTTCTTAAATACTTCGGCATATACAATTCCATGATGCACATATTAAAGAAAAATAGAGCATCTCGTGCAGTATGCTCACTCATTTGCAAATATTCATCAAATGTGTCGGGTGTGCTGCCGTATGCCATTTGGCGTATGGCAGCTGTGCACTTCATAAGAGCACTAATACTCATTCGACCCGTACAATCGAGTCGAGATGTGAAGAAATGAAAATGTTGTGGGAGAGGATTAGCCGTATAACTTGAAATGCCATTGACAATTTTTAGAAAAAGTTTACGGCTCATACGAAATCTTCTCCGAAAATAGTATAACGGATACTTACAGTGATCATCAAAATAATCGGCTCGTAGACATCTTTCGGCATCTTCACGGTCACGGAAGATCGGGGTACGGGTCAATCGTAGTTGAGCTTCTTGTTGTAGTAGTCATTCGTGATACTCGCTAGCTTTTTGTAAATAGAATGCGTCGGTTTCCTCATCGTATAGATGTTTTTTCCTTCGGCTATCCCACTCGGCTACTTTTGGTTGGTGATTAGCGTTAGCACTTGACTCCTTAAAGTCCTCGTTTCGGGTTCATCATCTTTTGCATCGTTTTCAAAACCGGAGTGTTGACGATCTGCATCATTTTTTTGATTTCTTTTTTGTGTGTATGAGAGTGTTGTGTTTTTTTGTCCCCTGCACTTGTGTAATATGGTAGAGTTGGGTATATATATAGGTGAAATGAAAATAAAACAAAAAACAATCAAATTTTTAAAATACTAGACGTTTATAAACGTTGGGGGCCGGGGGGGGGGGGGTGGGGGTATTGTTTTTTTAATAAAATAAAAGGGTAAAATGAATTTTTTTTTTAAAACGGGCCAAGTTACCAAGTTGTTGCGGTAACTTGGCACCCAACGCCGTGACCAATTTTAAAACGCCGGTACCGTAACGCCGGCCACGGCGTTAACGCCAGACCCAACGGCGTTACGGTACCATGGGCTCTTATACTATCGTGTTTTCTATGTAATATCATTTGATACACACTTGTAGTTAAATAAGTGTGTTCCAAACTTAGCTTGAGATTACATAAACGATTACTATATTATTGCGAGTTTATACGCGACATGAAAGCGACTTCAATAATTAGTTAGACGTCCAAATTTGGCTTTCGATTCTTAAAGGTATTAACGAAAGAGACTGGCGTATTGTCATTTACTAGTAAAGGTGACACGATTATAACTTATATGATAAGTTTATGACAATCTTTGGTTAGTATAAATACATGTTTAAGTTAAGGACATATGTTAGCAACGTACTTTAGGTCGATCTTTCAGTATTTTTTGCGAAAAGTAACAACGTACTATAAGTTAGTTTCGATATAGGATCACTTTTTTCGTTTATATGTAAGCCACAACTTATACTACTTCGACAAATAAATGTGTGAATTGGTGGAAATACCCTGATCTGGGGTGTTTTTTCGCACAAGTTATTTATCTCATAAGGAAATGCTCCGGCAATTCTCCTGATCTAGTGGGGCACCGACCGAAATAGATAGGAGCCGAGACTTGAACACTGAACTTTTTATCCACAAAATCTTTCATGTGGGCTCATATATTTTTTGGAGATAGATACCAATTGAGCCAAAGCTCTTTAGTGTCAATCGTCTCTGTAACCGACCTCCAAATGTGACGCGTCCCACCCAATACACACCCCTCCTCGTTCGACGCGTCTTAGACCAAGAAAAAGGACTCGATCTTAAATAGGACCGTGTCATGTGAGATGTTTGTATGTGTGGGTGATTTATTTAACTGATTTCTGTAGGGTATATTTATTTGGTGTTTTATTTAATTGTTTTATTTTGTGGAGTATATTCAATATTAATATAATCGGTAAAGTTCTTTCATAATCAAAAAAGAAAACCGGGTCTCTCAGTAGGCTTTACTGTTATGTTTATGAGAGAATTTTATCAATCATGTTCATATGAACTTTAAAGGATCTCAATCCATATTCATTATAAGTTGGTCATTGAGTTGTTGTAGAGAGAGAAAACTAGTATGTCATCGGTGTACTCCGTCCCGAGTTGGGTTGTATTACAGGTAGCCTTATGCCTTAAGAAAAATGTCTCTTACGACATGCAGATATAGTGTCAATAAAAGTTACATTTGTGTCACTAATAAAAGTTACTTTATTTGACTTACACATAAGAATGTGTAGTATATGAAGTAGCACCCAAGCTCGGGATAAAGAACCCATGCACATAATTCTTAATATATGCTCTTCTAAAACACCCCATTATAACTCAAAGACCACTAAGTATCGCCCCTTTTATAATACCTCAAAGGCAAAATACTTTATAAAGGCAACTCTCTTGTTCTTATATCACTTGTAAGTTGTAACATTCTAAGGCCTAAACAACTACTACTTTCTTTGTACAACTTGCCAAAGTATAACTAAAGTCAAAGGTTAATTAGTTAAACCTGTATCACATAATTCACATTCTTATGTTTTGGGTATAATTGTCACTTTTCTTTTACTTCCATTTTAACGAGACATCAGTTTTTTATCACATCACCAAACCCACCACGTGACAGGGATAACCACCTAACAAAACACATATAAATACACCACTTTATAAAACCATACCGCACAAACTCAAAACTTGATCGCTTCCTTATTTTAGAAGATGTGACTATTCGGCTCCCAGATGTTCGGATTACTGCTCTCGATAGGTTATGGTCTGATCATAACCCTATCCTTCTTCATATTGACAAAACTGATTTTGGTCCCACTCCGTTCAAATTGTATAACTCATGGCTTCTGAGAGATGGTTTTGATAATCTCATTAAAGAGGAATGGGAATTGCTTGATTCTAATCTCAAATGTCATGAAAAGTTTCGCCGCCTCAAGGATAAGATCAAACAATGGAGCAACAACATCAAGACGTTGGAAAGAAACAGAAAAACCGTGGCTCTTGAGGAAATTAATTCAATTGAGAAAAGGATTGATGAGGGATCCGCTATGCCTTCCGACAATGATCACCGCCTCATCCTTCTTCAAGAAATTGAAAAGATCGATAAGTTTGCTTCAATGGATATTATTCAAAAAGCTCATGTCAAATGGGATATAGAAGGGGATGAAAATTCTAAATTCTTCCATGGGCTCATCAACCAAAAAAGGCAGAATCAGATGATCAATGGGATTATGGTTGAAGGAAATTAGATCACGAACCCTTGTTTGATCAAGGATGCCTTCCTTCAATTCTATAAAAGGAAATTCCAAGCTCAAGATTCACAGGTTATGTTCTCTAACCTTCCTCATTCTCATTCCCTTAATTGCATGGATCGAGAAACTCTTGAAAGACAGGTTACCCTTGAGGAAATTAAGGAAGCCGTTTGGGATTGTGGAAGTAGTAAAGCTCCGGGCCCGGATGGTTACTCTTTT
>BQNB010027588.1:0-57493 GCA_026074375.1 Tanacetum coccineum
TTTTTCCGTGCTCTTTCCAATGGCATGCTTGGGGACCCTTCACGACTTTGTCTTGATTTTGAATAATAGGCACTCTTGATCGCGACAAATCCGTAATTACCCGTTTTTGCTTCATTTTCAATCATTTTTACCTGCAAAACATAAAAATACCAAACAAACATATTTGCAATATAATTAAGCATATTTTAGCATTTTTAGTCCAATTAATAGTGTTTTCTAGGTTATAAATGATGTGTATTTTAGCAAACATCAGCGAGTCCTAAATGCTGTCTTTGGAATGTCTTCCTCATGAACTCTGAGTAAGTGATAACCAGATCTCAGGTCGATCTTAAAGTAGACTCTTGACCCTTGGAGTTGATCAAACAAATCGTCGATTCTTGAAAGTGGGTATCGATTCTTCACAGTAAGTTTGTTTAGTTTACGGTAGTCGATACACATCCGAAAAGATCCATATTTCTTTTTAACAAACAAAACCGAAGCTCCCCAGGGTGAGGAACTGGGTCTTATAAATCCTCTGTTAGAAAGTTCTTACAACTGAGTGGATAACTCTTGCATTTTGGCTGGTGCCAAGCGATACGGGGCTCGTGCTACAAGTGCAACACCAAGGACTAAGTCGATTTGAAATTCAACTTGTTGAGCAGGCGGTAGTCTAGGCAAGTCTTCTGGAAAGACTTCTAGAAATTCCTGTACGATCGGCACATCCTCAAGTCGCTTCTCCTCCGACTTGTCCTCAGTCTTCTTTGATGTAACTTGTGCTAGATAAACTTGACATCCCTTCTGTATATACTTCTGGGTCTTCGTATATGATATGATGCTCAGCTTCGACTTACTTTTGTTGCCACAATCATTACCTCAGATTATCAACACTTCATCTCCAAAAGTATCAAGGACTTGACCTTCTCGTCACAAACTGAATTACGCTGTGGTACTTCGCCTAATCATCTTTACTTCGAATAGATGAAGTTGAGCTATATCGCTAGACCCATAGTTTATGGGACAATTATGATCTATTTTTCGCATAACCATTATGGATGACTCTAATAATAGTATCTATTCGTACCAGACCTCTAAAGGACACATTTGTTCTGAAAATTCTTCCATTGGCAAGTTATATGGACATTAACTTAGATGTCTAAAGTGGATGGTGCCAACATCAAGCAAAGCACTATAGGTAGATGAACACAAAAGACTCCTATCGAGCTACCGAATCGAAATAACACCAATAAGCAATTAACACGTTATTGTAGACAGGAAACTATACCCGTGGACATACGTGTGGGATAGTATTTCGGGTTTTGTCTCCTCTCCTTGCCTCTCATTATAGGTAATGCTTTGTTCGTAGCTTCATTATTCTTCAGTCTGCGTTTCCCAATATTGTTTCCTAGCTTATTGTTTTCACAGTACTTGTTTTTCCCAAACAGAGTTGAAACTGATTGCATCTTATACTTGTGCGTTACACTTCTTTCCAAAAAATGTCCACCCTCTCACAGGCCCTTCTACCTCATAACATACAATACATGGTGATTACCAAATAGGGCTCTCTGTGTGTCTTGGAAGTAACTGTCTGTAGTCGTACAAACCCTAGTTATATAACCGGTCTCTCTTACAGTTTCCACAACTCACCGTACTTGGGCCTATGCATGATGCAACTTACACTTGTTGCGGTAGGGAAGAGATCTAACATACCCCTTTTTCTCATTGTTCCCAGCCGTGTAAGCTCTTACCACATTATAGCAGCCTCCAACATTTTGTTGCTTAAAAACTGGTTGTTGCCCTCGATTGTCTGTCGGGTTGTTATCCAACCTTCTCTTATTTTCAGCACTTCCAGCATATCCTTTCAGCTTTTGATCCATTAAGTTTTGCCATTATATTATGCATTCTTGAAGTTTAGTGGGATTTCTTGCAGCAGAATTACTTTCCCATGAATCTTGTTTGCAAATCCCGTTACAACGAATCTCTTAACTGTGGTCCTCTCATTTGGCGGACCCCATTCTAGTACTACAACAAACACCTAATTCACTGAAATCTTCTGGTATTAAGTTGTTAAGTATTTTCCCTTCACTTATTCCAACACTACAAAACGCGGTCTCCATCTTTCTGGTCCGCGTTTCTTTGGACATTTACTTTCTGTCATCAACTTCATAAGTTCTCCCCAAATATGGATTGGCGGGAATCATAGCACTATTTGGTTCTTTTTTGGGAGTTACAAAATGGCAATGCTCTTTTCTGTAGAAGTACACGTAGCTTACTTAATCTTGGTACCTCTTGGTCAGTTGCTTAATTTGGGAATTACCGTGTCAGCTGCTGTTTACTCGTGTTTTCCATTCTTAACTCCCTTAGTCCCTTGTTAGTGTTAGTGCCAGGGCAGTGTGGTTGGCCTTTGTGTTGGGATCGTAGGTGCTGGCTCTATAGCAATGGGTATTTTCCTGGGCACGCCGAATGTCCATGGAACTGGTAGGGGGCAGCATGGGAATGTGAATCAATGGGAGTTGGCAGAGTGGGAGAGGGTCGTCAGAGTGTACTAACCGGGAGCGCTGTTGGGGTTGGTTGGGGTACTGGACATGGGGGTCAGTGCGAAATTGGAGAAGGACCTGGGGGAGTGATTTGGGGGAGGGTTGGAAGCTATAGGTGAAGGGTGGCGCTGTTCGGGGGGGTGGATGGGGTGCAAGTATGGATGGTTAAATTTTATATGTTTCGGCAGATGCTTGGTTATATTTTTTTATATATACGTTCTCTGGTGTATGCTTTGTTCTCCCTTTTGGGTGTTATTTATTTTGTATGCTTGCGTGTGCATTTTTATTGGAAATGTTATGTTTGGGTCTGTTTTTTACATTTTTTTGTATTGTTTGTGCGTTACCGGGTATTTTTTTCTTTATAGAATTATGGGGTTTCAATTGGGGTTATTTGTTTTTGGTTTATTTTAAGTATATTATTTTGTGTGTGAGGTGTTATTTGTTTGTTCTTTGGTTTATCTGTGGTTGGGTTAGTGGGTGTGTTGGTTCTGGTTTTTGATGGGTAGAGGTGTTAGTGACTGTTTGTAGTTATTGGTTTGTTTGGTTGTTTTGTTTTTTCCTTGGGAATCGTATTTTGGTTATTATTTTCCTTCTTGTTGGTGGCTTTTCTGCGTTTTGTCTTGTGTGTAATTTAGTGTTCTTTTATTTTGGTATTTTTTATTGTTATATGTGGTGCTTTATCTAGTGGGGATTTGGTTTGTTGAGCTTGGCTTGGGTTTGTTTTGTTAATTGTATTTTTTTACTGTAGTTGTTCTTATTGTGTATTTTTTGTTGGTTTTTGTTACTTCTTATTGTATTTACTGATGGCCTTGTGCTTGACTCGTGGTTTTGTGTTGTCGTATGTTTTTGTGGGTTTGGTATTCGTATTAGGGTTTATTTTTGTCTTTTTTTTTGGATTTTTTTTTTTATTTCATTGTTGTCAGGGGACGTTTGTATTGGTTTGGTTGTGTTTTTATTTATTGCGATTGTTTCGTTTTTTAATTGGTTGTTTTGTTTTTGTTTTGGGGTTTGTGTTTGTTGTGTTTTTACTTAATTCGTGCTTGTCTTGCATCTTTTAGTTCTCTTGTTTTGAGTTTTTGTTTCTTTTTTAGAGTTTGCGTTTTTTTTTAATATTCATTGGATTTTAGGTCATATTTGGTTAGGTCGTTTTTTTGTTTTTGAGTTCTTTGTTTTTTTGCGTTTTTTTTTTTTGTTATTCTTGTGATATTTTTGTGTTTTTTTTGGGTATTTTGGTGGGTTGTTTTTTATTTTTTTTGGGATGATTTAGTGTTGGGTTTGTTGGGTACGTGTTTTGGTTTGGGGTTGAGAGTTAATTGTATTGGGGTAGTTTCTTTATTTTTGATCTAGTTGTTTTTTTGTTTTGAGTGATTTTGGTGTTTGGGTGGAATCCGTAATTTCTGGGTATATTTATTTTATTTAATTTTTTTTGTTGTTTGTTTTTTATGGGGTATGCTTGGTGTTTTTATGTTTTTCTTCGGGTTTTGGGATGGGTTTTTTTGTTGAGGCTTTACGTTCTTATTGTTAGTTTTGTTGTTTGATTTTCCGTATGTATTTGTATTTTTATGGTGTTTTGTTTTATGGATTTTTGTTTGTTTTTTTTATTTTTTTACGTTGTTTTTTTTAGTTGTATTTGTGTTGATTCTTGTCGGTGGAGTTCAGTATTGATGGTTGCTTTATTTTGGAATTTCTGGCGTTTTTTTGGTGGTAGATTGTTTTGGCGTATTCACTTTCTTTTTTGTGTTTTTTGGGTTGTTGTTGTGAGTTGGTTTTTAGTTATTTTTGTGTTTTTCTCTGTTTGGGGGTTTTGGTTGGTTTTACCTTCTTTTATGTTGTCGGTGTTTTATTTTTATTTTCGTTTGAGGTTTTTGTCTTTGGGTTGTGGGTGTTTTGTTTTGGATGTATTATTGATGTATTTGTTGGTTCAGTGTTATTTTTTTATTTGTTTTAAGGCTGTGTTGGTATTAGGATGGTTAAGGGTGCTTTTTGATATAATTTTTGCCCTGTTTATTTGTGTTTGTAATAAGTTCCTTTAGTTCTGTTTTGTTTCGTGGCGTGCTTTGAAGTGTACTGTGTCTTGTTTTACTTTACGTGGGGGGAGTTTTATCTTGAGTCATCATTTATGTTACTAAGTTGTTTGTTATCGTTTGGAAATGGTTTACTTGGGGTCGTTGATTTGTGTATTGTTTTTTATGTTGTAGTTTTATGATTATTTGAGTGTGGGTATAGGTGGTTGATTTTTTTTTTTTTTGTGTATGGTTTTTGTGGATTAGATATTTTTATGTTTCTGTGTGGTTCTGGTTGTTGGAGGTGTCACTATTATCACTCACTCTTGTTATCTGTTTATTTTGTTTGGACGGTTGGATTGTATTATATTGGCTCGTATGGCACTAATTTTATCTTTTATTTGGTGTTTTATAATTCTATTGGGGGTTGTTGTATTGTCGGTTATTGTTTGTACTCTTTGAGTTTGGTTTTTTTTTGGGTTTACTCTTATTGTCATTTGTTTTGTGGTTTGTTTTTTAGCTTTAGTGTGTCAACCATTTAATTGTATTTGATGTTAGTTTTTTGTTGTTTGTCTTAGGGAATTTGAAACGATTTTTGTGCTTTTGGGGTCTTCGCTGTTTTTATGTGTTGTTTTTGTTCTTATTGGGTGTTTGATTTTTTGTTGTTCAGGGGGTTTATGTGCTGGTGTGTGGATTGTTGTTGCGTTTTTGGTTTGTTGATGCTTTCACTTTCTCGTCTTAGTTTTTGTATCTGGGGTTTCTGTCTTATATTAAATTTTTTATAATTTGTTTTGAAGTGGGTCGTTTTGCTGATTTTTTGCTGTTAGTGTGGAACCGTTGTGATTGTTTTGTTTTTATGCACTTTGTGTTCTTTGTTTTTTGAGGTTGTTTTTTCTTGTTTTGTTTATTTGTGGGTGTTATGGGTGTCAATTCCTTGTGTATCTTTTTGGGGTTGTTCTTGCTCTTAGTGTGCCAGTGTGTTTTTAGTGTATGATAGATTCTTTTTTGTTTATCTTTTTTTTTTTTTTGCGTGGTGAGTTTCGTTAGGGGTTTTTTACCTTTTGGGTTTAGTTTTTGTTTTTTTCTTGTGGGGCGTGGTTTTATGTTGGTGCTATCATTTTTGTACTCTGCTTTTGGTTTTTAGTTGGTGAATGTTTGGTTCTTGGTTGGTGGTTGCTATTGGACTCTATTTTTAGTGTTGTATTCTTGTGTTGACTCTGTTTAGTTCTACATATTTAAGTGGTCGTCCTTTGGGTTTCTTTGAGGGTATGGCTACTCGGGGGTTGCGTATTTTTATTCTATTTTGCGTGATTTGGTTGGAGGGAGGTTGGTAGAACGTGGGGCATGCGGTTGTGGGCGTCGATGAGATGCTTTTTTTGGGATTCAATGGGTGTGTTTCCTTTGGGGGGTGGGCCCGTAGGCTGTTTGCGTCGTTGGTGTGGGTTTTATGTATTTTTTTAGTTGTTTTTTGTGATGTATGGGTTGCAGCGGCGTTTAATTGTTTTCTTCTTTGTACTTGGAAGTTTGTGTTTGTACAAGGTTTTGTCTATTTGTTTGGTCTTATGTTTGTTGAGGATTTTTTTTGTTTTTATAGACTGTTGTTTATTGTGGTCTTGTTTTTTTTTGTTTTTTTGTTATTTTCGATTTTTGTTTGGGTTTTTTATATTTTGGTTTTTTCGGGGCAAAGTGATATTTTTTTTTTTTAATTTGGGTTCATTGTTTTTTTTTTGGTGACGTGCGTGTTTGTTCGGGTTGTTATATTTTTTATTTGTTTGAGTTTATTTTGCGTATGTTTGATTTTCCTTTATGTTTGGGTTAATCTTTTGGGTGGTTGGGTCATAGTTTTCTGTTTTGGTTTGTCTGTGTCTATTTGGTTTGTTGTATTTACCAGTTTTGTTTGTTTATTTGTTTGTTTTAGGTTTTTTGTGGGGTGGGCGTGTGTTTTTGTTAATTTTTTTGGGCATTTTAATGGGTTTTTTGGTGGGATTTTATAACTTTTTTTTTATGGTCTTTATTTTTCAATGTGGTGTTTGTCGGTTTTTGTTGGTTAAGTGTTGTCTTCTGTTTGAGGGTTTTTGTGCGTTTCTTGTTTTTCTAGTTTTAGTGGGGTTTTTTTTTTTTGTTTGCTTTGGTTTTATTTGGTTTTATCTATTGTTCGGGTCTATATGTTTATCTGTCCTGTTGGTTTTTTGTTGTTGTCTGGAAGTTCTTTTTTTTGTGTTTTGTTATATCTTTTTGGGTCTTGGTATTTTTCTTTTTGGGTGACTTTAGCTGGGTATGTGCAGTTCGTTTCGTGATATAATTGGTTTTTAGGGTAGGAGTGTGACTAGTTTATTATGGTTGTATGTTTGTTTGTCGTTAATAGGTGTGGATGCTTATGTTGCTTTTTTCATTGCCGGTGTGGTGTTTATTTTTGTTATTGTATTTTGATAATTAGTTTTTGTCGTTATAGCAGTTAATTTTATATGTTTCGTGTTTTTATTTGTTTGGTGTGTTTGTGTTTTTACGTTTTTGGGTTTATTCTTTTGGTATTGTTATTGTCTGATGTGGGCGGTGTCGTGCTGTTTCGATTATTTCTTTAGTTCGTTATTCATTTTTTAGCATTGTGGTATTTTAATGGGGGTTTTATTTGGGTGATCTGCTTGTGTTATTGGGTGTTTCTTGGTTTTTAATTGGGATCTTTATAGTTTTGTGTTTTTGGGTTGTAATTGTAAAATCGTTTATGGGGTTCTGGTTGGTGGAATTTTTTGGTATATTCAATATGTTGTGCGATTTTGTTTTTTGGGTATTTTTTCTATTGTGGTTTGGACTTTTTTGTTTGTTAGGTCAATTTTTTTTTGTCTCGGGTCAGCGTTATGCTGTTGGGTTTGTGTCTTGGTTTGTACTTAAAAAATGGTTCTGTTATTATTGGTTTTGTGTGTTTTTTTGGGGTCTGCGTTTACTGGTTTTTTGTTTTTTGATTTATTGTCGTTTGTATGTGTGGTGTTTAATCTTTTGTGGTTCTGGGTAGTTTTTGAAGTTATGGGGTTGGGGACTTTTTGGTTCATCTTAGTAGATGTTATTTTTTTGTAGAGTATTGTTGGTTTGTTTTGTTGTGTATTTTTGAGCTTATGGATTGTTTTTTTATTTTAGGTTGGTTATACTTTTGTCTGTGTTTTTCTGGTTTTTTTTGGCTTGTTGTGTGCGTCTAGGATGTATAGGGTTTTTGTTGGTGGGGCATAATCTTCTATTTGTTTTTGTTGTTTACATATTGGGTTTCTTTTTTGGAGTGTTGCGTTTGTGTCTCTTTTTGAGATATGTTATTTTTGTTCCTTTTATTTATTTTTTGGCTTTAGTTTTTGATTGTGTTTTTTGAGGTTGGAGTTATTTTGTTTAGGGTGGTATGTGTGTTTTTTTCTTTTAATGGGTTTTTTAGTTGTATTCTTCTTGGGAGTTTTTTAATATCTTGATAGTATTTTGTAGTATTTCAGTGTTGTGAGTAAATGTGTTTTCGTTTATGATCGTGTCTTTTAGTATTATTGTATACTATTAATTGTTCTGGTTTTTTGCTACTTCGTGACGTTTCTAGGTTGTTTGTTTTTGATTTTTGTTTATTTAAAATTGTTGGGTATGGTTCATTTATTTCTTTTCTTTTTCATTGGATCTGGTGAGTTTGTTTTTTTCTTTATGTTTGTATTTTTCATTTTGCTCTTCTGTTACGAATCTTATGGATTTTGTTTTTTTTGAGAGGTTTATTCGTTATTATTGTTTATTGTTTGTCTTTGTGGTTATATTCATTGTTTAGATTTTAATTTTTTGTTCGTGCGGCTTTTGATTTTTTGCTTTCCTATTCATGGTTTTGTGTATTTTTCTGGTTGTTTTTGTAGTTAGGTTCTTGTGGTTTCTTTTAGTGTTTTTTTGGTCATTTTTTTTATAACATGTTTTTTTATTCTTGTTTTGTCGTGTTTTTGGTTAGGAATTGGTATTTTGAGTTGGTTGTTTTTCTTGGTGTTTTTGTCGATTTTCTTACCTGCGGTAGCTGTTTATTTTTTTTGATTGTTTTTTTGGTCTTGATTACTTTAGTGTGTTAATGGTTTTTTTTTGGAGTTTTTGTTCCCCCGTTGTTTTTTATATTGTATATGGTTTTGACTTTAGACTTTTGTGATTAGCTTGTTTGCTTCTGTTTTTTTTTTTAATTGTTTTATCCTAGATATTTCCTTTATTTGCTGTATTTTTATTTTTTTGTTTTTGTTGTGGTGTGGGTGTAATGGGGTGTTTTGTTTTTTTTTTTTTTATATGATTTTTTTGTTTTTTCAGATTTTATTTTGACTGGGTATAACTTTTTTTAAATGGGTGATTTTAATTTTTTTTGGGGTTCTTATGTTTTGTTCTTTGTTGTAGGAGAGTTTCGATCTGTCGATGTGGGTTTTCTTGTGTTTTCGAATTTTTTATTTAAGTCTTTTAGGGCGGGGTTTTGGTTTTTTGTGGTTATCTCAGTGGCGTGGGTATTTCGTTTTTTTTTGGGTTTTTGGGTTTAATCTCGACTGCTTTTCTGTTTTGGTTGTTTTTGGTGTGTATTTTATTTTGTTACGGGTTATTTTATTTTGGGCCGGTTTGTTTGGTGTTTGAGGGTTATCGGTTATGTTGTATGGTTCTATCTTGGTGTTGTTGTTTTTTATTATGATCCGTACTGTTTTTTTAAGGTGTAATTTTTTTTGTGTTATTATTTTAGTGAGGATGGTTGTTACTTTTTACTATTTGTGTTTAACGTTGGTGATTTTAATTTTGCGTTCCTTTGTTTATGGTTTTGGATTGGTGCAATGTTATTTTTTGGTTGTGTTTTTTGGTAGATTTTTTTTAAATTTGTGTAGTTGTTATGTTTTGTCGGTTGTTAGTTTGGGGTTTTATCTATTGGATATTTTTCTAATGTTTGTTTTTTTTTTTTTAATGTGTATTGTTTTTTTTTGTTTTATTTCATTTAGGTTTTTGTTAGCTTTATGTTCTTTTTTTTTTGGTTTCTGGGTTGATTTTTTTTTTTTTTGTATTATTTTTAGTCTTGTTTTGTTTAGGACGTTATTTTTTATTAGTTTGTAGGTTGGTTGTCTTTGAGAATATTTATGGTTTTTTTTTTCATGCGTTTTCTTATTTTTGTAGATTGTTTTTCGTTTGTATTTTTTGTGTATTTTTTTGGGCTTTGTTAGATGGGTGTGTTTTTTTTTGTGCGTCTTTGCTATTTGACCATTTCGTTTGTTTGTGTTTTTTCATGTATTTTTTTATTTTGGATCTTTATTTTTTTTTAGTTGTTTGATTGCTATTTTTGTTCTGGGTGGGGTTTATTTTTCTTTGTTTTTATCTGCGGTTTTTTTAGGTTCGCTGTCTTTATTTCTTTTTTTGGGTTGTAGTTTTTTTTGTGGTTATGTTATTAGGTTTTGGGTTGGTTTTTCGGAATTTTTTAGAATTTAGACGGTGGTCAGTTGGTTGTGTCTTGCATTTGTTGTTGTATTACTGTGCTGTGTGGTTGTCGTGGTGTTGTATTTGTTTCTGTGGCTGTTGCGCGGTTTTGGCTGGAGGCGTTGATCGCGTTTTTAATGATTTTTCTATGTCCTTCCCTTGGGGTTGGTTTTTCGTTTTAGAGTCGGTTGGCATTTATTATGTTAAAGTTCTAGGGCATTATGTGTATTTTTTGTGTTTATTTTTTGTATGTAGTTTTGGTCTTGTCTGTTATTTGGTTTTTCTCGCTAGTTTTGGTTTGTTCTGATTTCTGTGGTTTTTACCTGTTTTTTGGGTGGTTGGAGTCTTTTAACTTGTAGTGTTAATGTGTTGTTTTAATGTTAACTTTTTATTGGGTTGTTAAATTTATGGGGTTTTTTGTTTTAGTTTAATTTTAATAGTATTTATCTTGTTGGACGTGTTTTGGTTTTGTTTTTTTGTTAGGTTTTGCGTTTTTGGCTTGTTGTTGGTTTTTTATTGTTTCGTGGTTGTTTGGCGATGTTGGGTTTGGTTTTTATGTGTTTGTTGGTTTTTTGGTTTTGTTTGGGTTTGGGGTTGTAGGGCGCGTTTGGGTAGTTCGTTTTGTTTTTTATTGAATTTTGGCCCCGCATTTATGTGGTAATTTGTTGCTGTTTTTGTGTTTTTTGATTTTGTTATTGTTATGTTTTTAGGTTTTTTTATTTTGGGTTTGTAGTTTTTTTCTTCGTATAGTATGCTTTTGTATTTTGGCGTAAAAGTTGTTTTGGGGGTGGTTTGGTATGTGTATGGCTGAGGTTTGTTTTGGTTCTGGCTTTGATTATTTTGTTGTAGGTGTTTTGGTGTTTTGAGTTGTAGTTAGTATTTAGTTTGTCGTTTGGTGTTTTCGTTTTTTTTTGTTTGTTTTTTTTTTTTGAGTTTTTTCATTTTCTGGGTGGTTTTCTATTTGTAAATTTTGGGTCATGTTTGCCATAAAATGAAAGTGATAATATTGGTTTTGGTTTTTTTGGGCGGTTTATTGTATTCTGGTTTTTGTTTCGTTGAATATTGTTTTTTTGGTTTATTGTTATTGTTTTTTTTTTTTGTTTTTTATGTTTTGTTTTTATTTTTTTGGTGACTTTCTTGTTTTTGTGTTGTTTATTTTTTGTTGTGGTATTTTATTTTTATATATCACTTTATTACTGTTGTAGTAGTTCATGGGTGGTGTGTTGTTGTTCTTTAAATGGTTGTTTTGTTCTTTGTTTGTTATTTTGTGATTGCTTTTAGGCTTTGGATCTATCATTGTTTGTTCTATGGTTGTTGGTATAAGAATTATTTTTTGTTTTAGGATTGGGTTTTTTTTGTTTTCTGATAGTTTTTATCGTTTTTGTTAATTGTTTCGTCTTCGTTTTTGTTTGGTCCTTTTTTTGTGTCTCTAATTATGGTGTAATTCGTTATTGCGGTTTTTAATTTTTGTTGTTTTTTTTTTTTGCGTGTTTTTTATGATTTTTTTTGTTTTTTGGTTTTTTCTTTGTTTTTTGTAATCTTATTAATTTTTTCGTGTTGATTGATTTTGATTTTGGAGGGGTTGTTGTTATTTTTTTTGGGTTTTCTTTTTGAATTTCTATTTTGATTGGTGTGTGAGGTTGTTTTTTTTTTTTTTATATTGGTCATTCCGTATGTTTTTTGGTTTTTTTTACTATTTTTTTTTTTTTTCGTTACTTTGGTCTTTAGTGTTTTTTTTTATTTTTGAGCTGGCGAATCTATTAACTTTTTGTTTTGTTGTTTTAGTAGGTTGTTTGTTTTGTATTGGTTTTTATCCTTTTTTTTTATTTTGGATTCTTTTGGTCTGTGTTGATTACCTCCTTGGCGGGGTTTTTTTGGTTTCTGTGTTTTGTTTCGATACTGTATCTTGTTTTTTTTGTCGCGTATGTTAGGTGCTGTATATGTTTTTTTTTGGTATTGGTGTTTTGGTCTGGTGGTTAGTTTTTGTTTTCTTATTGTTTATTTTTTAGTATTTTGTGTTTTTTTAGTTTTTTGAGTGTTTGTTTTTAGTTGGTTGATTTTATGGTTTATTTTTTGTTATTGGTGGGCTTTTATTTTTTTTGTTTTGTAATTTGGGGAGGGGGTGGTGGATGTTTATTGTTTTTTTTGAGTTTTTGATAGTCTTACTGTTTTTTTTTAAATTTTTTATTGTTTTTTGATTTTGTTGGTTTATTTTTTAGTGAATTGTGTCTTTTTTTTTAGTGTTAACTTTTTTTGTTTGGTTTTTTTTATGTGTTATTTTTCTGTTAGTCGTCTTGTTTTATATGTTTTGTGGTTTTTGGTCTCCAGTGCTGGTTTTTTTCTTCTTTATTTTTATGTTTGAGTTGAGGCAGCTTATGTGTGAGGGGGAATGTATGTGGGTTTTGGTTTTGTTTTGGGTGATATTCGGGGGTTTTGATGTTTTTGTTTTATTCATCTGTTTTCCTAGTAATTTTTTATTGGAGTATATTTATTAGTTGATGGTTGTGTTTATCGGGGGTTTGGCCTTGTTTGTGTTGAGTGTTGTGGTTTTAATTATTTTTTTTTGTCAATTTGTTTTTGATTTTTTTTTTTTTTTGTGGTACTAGATTGAGTTTTTGGTTATGTGTTTTAGGGTTATAATTGTTTCTTTCTTTGTCTTTTTAGTTGTTGGTTGGGTTTTGTTTTGTTTTACTTTTGTATATTTGTATGTTCTGTTCGTCTGTTTGTGCGTCTTGTTGTGCGTTTGATTTGTTTTGTAATGAATATATTTATGGGGGTTTTTTCGAGTTTTAATATTTTGTCTTTCTGTTTTTTTGGGTTTTTGGGGTATGTCTCTGTGGTTTGAGTTAATTTTTTTTTTGGTCTTAATTTTTTTATTTGGTGTTTAGTCAAGTGTTGTTTTTGGTTATTTTGTGCGTGTGGGTTGTTGTATATTATTTGTTTAATTTGTTTTTGCTTTTAATGTGTAGTGTATCTTTGGTTTTGTTATTGTTATGTGTTTGTTTTTAGGGGTGGCATTATGCCGGTATCTTATCTTCTGTGTCTTTCGGTGGTTGTTTTGTTTGTTTTTGTTTGTTGTTGGGTTATTTTTTGTATTTATTAGTTGTTTTTTCGGTAAGGTTTTTGTGTATTATTCTTTTTGTTTGCTTTTTAGTATGGTATTGTTTTTGTTGATGTGATTATTTTTGATTTTTTAAAATTTCTTAGTATGGTTTTGGGTGTTTTGTTATTATGTGTTATTGGTTTTAGGGTTAGCTTTATGTGGTGTTGGTCGTACTATTTTATTTTTTTTGTTTTTATGGTCATGGTTTTTGGTTAGATTTGTTTTATTTTGTTCTCCTATCCTTTGATTTTTTGTATTTTTGTTTGTATTTGATTATTATACTTTTTTGTACACCAATCGTTTCATTTGTTTTTTTTTCGTCTTCAGAGTTTTTAGGGGTCTAGTTTGGTAGGGGAAGTGCGGGAGTGTTGTTTTTCTTGTTGTTATATCGTATTGGTATTTGATTTGATTGTGTTTGCTCGGGGCTTTTGATTTGTTTAGTTTTGGGTATTGGTTGGGTTGGGGTGGTGGTTGACGTATTTTTCGAGTTTTTTTTGGGTTGATTGGTGGGGTGATTTTTTTTGTGTAGATTAGTTTTTTTATTTATTGGTGTTTAGTTATAGGGTTTTGTTAGTTTTAGTGTGTTTTTATTTTTTTTTTTCTATTGGGTTTTTGTTTTGTTTGTATTTTATTTTTATTTCGGCTTTTTAATTTTTATCTTTTTTAATTTTTTTTTCGTAATTCTTTATGTGTTAGTTCCCTTGGTGTTTTTGGTGTATTTGATGTGTTGTGGGGGTCCTGGTTATTTTTTTTATTTTGTTTTGATGTTATGCTTTGTGTTTTTAGGTTAACTATAGGGGTTTTTCTATTATTCTGTTTGTTTTGTTGTTTGTTTTGGTCGTAATGGTTGTGGGTTATAAGCGGATTTGGGTTGGGTTTTTTTATCGATTTTTTTGTAGTTTTAAGGAGATCTATCGATTTTGGTGATTCTGGATTGGTGGTTGATTGATGTTTGGGTCTGTTATTATGTTCGTTATAGAGGTTTTTGTTGTGGTGGGGTGCTATTCAGTCGTTTTCTTGAGTGGTTTCTGGTTGGTCGTGAGTGGTGTGCTGGGTTGGAAGTGTTCGATATTATTCTGTATAATTCTGCTGGCGGTAGCATTCATTCTTTCTGTTTGGAATGGAGCTTTTGAGTGGGTGGGAGGTGGTTATTGGGGTGTGTGTGATTTAATCCCGGGGTGTGCAGTGGTGTAGATGCAGGCTAGGTGTTGAGAGTTTGTTTAAGGGTTTTTCATTTTGTTATGGGTTTTGGGCTTAATTGAGGTTTTTTTGGTTCTGTATTTGTTTTTGTCAGTGTTTCTTGATTGTAATGTTTGGAGTCTGGTTTGGTTTTGATTTTATAGGCTAGTAGGGTTGGCTATCTGGTTTTTTTTTTTTTTGATTTTTTTTTTTTTTTGTTGTTTGTGTTTGGGTTTGTTGTTTTGTTTTTGGGTTGGGGGTTTGTTTAGCTTTCCTTTTTTTTTGGGGCTTGTTTAGTTTTTGGTTTTGGTTATTTTTAAGTTGGGATGTTTTTTGGTTTGTTCTGGTTTGTTTTTTGTTTTATAATGTTATGGTTGTTTTTGTTCGGGTGGGTGTTTTATTTTTATTTTTTGTGTTTTTGGCTTTATGGATAATGGTTGATTGGGTTAGTTATGTTTTCAGTTATGTTGGTTCATTTATGTTATTCATTTTACGTTGTCTGGGTCGGGTTTGGGTTTTCTTTTTGGTTTTCTTTCTTTTTTTTCTACTGTTTCCTTTTGTTTATGCTCTGTTTTCGTATTGTTGCGATTTTTATGTGGTTTGTTTAAAGGTGGTTTTGTTTTTTTGTTTTTGGGGTGTTGTTCTTATTGTGGTCATTAGTTTCAGTTTTTTTTTGACGGGTTTTGTTTTCTTATGGTTTCGTTGGTTGTTCTTCGTGGTTTTTCATTCGCGTAGTTGTTGATTTATTTTGTTTCTTGTTGTGTGTGGTTAGGTTACTAGTGGTGTTATTGTGGAGCTGTGTGTTGGTTAGTTCTTTCTTGTGTATCTCTTTGTTTTTTTATTTTTTTTTTACTTGTATTTGGTTTTTTTTATATTGGTGTTGCTTTGGAGGTTCTGTTATTGTCTTAATTTTTCATATATCGATGTTCTTTGATAATTGTTATTTATTTATTTTTTTATTTTTAGTGTTTTATTTTTGTTTCAATTTTTTTTGAGTTTCGTTTTTGATTCTGTTTTTTGCTTTTATTTGGTATGTGTTTTGGTATGTTTTGTATTTTTCGTTTCGTTTTTTTGTTTATGGGGTTTGGTAATTGTTTATCATGGTTCTTAGTGTAGATGTTTTGTTTTGGTTTGGTTATTTATTTGCTTTTCTTGCGTTATGCGTTTTTTTTCGGAGTTGTTTTGTTTTGACATTATTGTGTGGTTTTGTTTTTGGTCTACTTTTTGGGTGTAGTTCATTGTTTATTTTTTAGCTATGTTTTTCTATTTGTTCTGTTTTCCATGGGGGTTTGGCTTTTCTGAGCTTTTTTTTGTTTGCTTGTTGATAAGTTTTGGTTTTTCGTTTATATTTATGGGTGTTAGTTTTTTTATGGGTTGGTTTTATGAGGTTTGTTTTGATTTTTTTTTTTGTTTTTGTTTTCCTTACGTTTTTTTTTTTTCTTTGGGATTTTGTTTTTTTCGTATTTTGATTTTGTGGAGAGGGGTTTGTGTTGTTAAATATTGTTAAGAATTTTTAAATCGGGTTTATTTAGTATAGTCCTTTTTATTTGAATTATTATTCCAGTTGTATTTTTTTTTTTTAAGGGGTTTATGCTTTGTATTTTTGTTTTTTGGTATGATTATTAATGGGGTTGTTATGGGTTGTGTCTTTTATTTTATTATTTTTGTTTTTTTGGTGTTTTTGTTAGTTGGGGCGGTTGTTTTGGTCATTCTGTTTTGGTCTTGGGGTTTTTTTGAATTTTTGCCATTAATTGGTGTTTTTGTATTTTTGATCTTTTTTATTGTGTCTTTTGTTATTTTGAACATAGGATTTTGCGTATTTTTGTGCTTTTTGGGTTATTTTATTATTTTCTTTTTACATTGGTTTTGTTTTGGTTTCGGTTTTTATGGTTTTTTGGATGGGTTTTTTGCTTTTTTAGTTCTGGTTTTATTGTAATTTTTGTTTGAGGTTTTGTATTGTTCTTGGTTTTTTTTTATTTTTTTTGTAATTGTGGTTGTTGTTTTGTATTTCTTTTTGTTTTTATACTCGTTTGGTGTTTCCCTTTCGTAATCATTCACTTATTTTTTTTTTTTTTTTTTTTTGTTAGGGGGTATTTTTTAGTAGTTTTTTTTTGCTTTTTTTTGTGTTCTGATTTTTAGTTTTCGAGTTTGGCTTTTTTTTTGGCTTTAGTAGTTGGTGTCGATTTTGATTTTGTTGTTTTTTTTTGGTGGGTTATGTACTTTTTTATTGGTTGGTTTTCGTGTTATATTTATGATTTTATTGTTTTTGTGTGGGGGTCGGTTTTTTTTTTTTGTAGTTTGGTGTATTTTTTTTCTTTTGTTGTTCGTTAGTAAATATTATTTAGTTTTTGGATTTTGTTGAGTTCGTTTTATGTTTGCTTCTTTTGGTTAATGTTTATATTAGGTTATTTATATTTTGCTATGTGGGTGGAGGGGGCCTGGGGGTGGTGGGGGGTGTGGGTTTACTGTTTTGCTGTTGTTTTTGTTTTACGTGTGGTTGTGTGCTGTGGATTTTTTTTTATGTTTGTCAGTTTCAGTCTTTTTAATGGTAGTAGTTTTGGTTGTCTATTGTTTTTTTTGTTGATTATTGGTATATCAGCTAGTTTGGGGTTTGATGTTTCTTTTGGATATTATTGAGTGTGTTATGGCGATTTGGGTATTTTGGTGTTAGTGTTATATTTGATGCCTTATTTGAGGGGTAGATTTTATTTGGTTTTTGTATTTTTAGTGTTTGTTTGTAGGGGTTAGTTTATTTGTTTTGGTTACGTTTAGTGGTTTCTAATGGGGGGATGTGTTCCTTCATTTAGAGTGTTTAGTTGTAAGTTTTTCCATCGATTTATTGTTTCTCTTCTGTGGTGTTGTTTATTAGGTCTTTTACTTATTCTTATCGTTTATTTTTTGGTTTTCAGTTTTGTTTTACTTTAGTGTTACGTTTTTTTTTTGTATAGTTGGGTACTTGTTGTTTGATGTTTTTTTGTTATATTTTTATTCATGTATTGGTGGTATTTTTGAAATGAGGTTTTGGTAGTGCGTTGTCGTGTGGGATTTTTTTACTTTATTTCCCTTTTTGATGTTTCGAAATGGTTGTTGGTGATCTGTTTTTGTTTTTTTTGTAGTTTGTTTTTTTATTTTTTTTTTCTGTTAATTCCACTCTTTGATTTATGTACTTTTTTGTGGTTGGTTTTATGTTTGCGTTGGTTCGTAGATCCTTTTTTGGGTTTTATTATTCTGTTTGATTCGTTTGTATCTCCTGCTTTGCTGCTTGTGATGTTGTAGTGTGGTGTTTTCTTGTTGGTTTTGTTGTTGGATCGCGTTGAGTATTTGTAGTTATAGTATTTTTTGTGTGTATGCTTGAGGGTATGGTGTTGGTGTTGTAATTTTTTTTTCTTTTCTGTGGGGATTTTTTTTTTGTTTATTTGTATTTTTTGAATTGTTTGACACGTGTTTGTTTCGGAGGGTTTTTTATTTGTGGTTTGTTTTTTTTTAGTTGTTTGGGTTTATTGCGTGGGTGTGATTTGTTTCGGGTCTGTTTGTGTTTGTTTTTTGTTTTGTTTTTATTATTGTGTTTTTTTTTGAATGATGTTTTTTTCTGTCTTTTTTTTTTTGGTGCTGGGCGTTTTGTTTTTTGATGTGTATTCGTTATGTCCTTGTGTATTCTCTTTTTTTTTTTTTTTTTACTTTTGTTATTATTTTTCATTCTCTTGTGGTTGTTGATCTATTTCTTGGGTTTTTTTTTCTGGGGTTGTTTGTGTTTTGTTTTAGGTTCGTTGTTTGTTTTTTTTATTTTGTTTGGCTAATTTGTTGTTATTTTTGGTGCTTTACTGGTAGTGGTTTATGTGATGTATTTATAGTTTGATGTGTTTTCTTATGTCATTATTGTTTAATGTTTTTTTTTTAGATTTTTTTTTGTCGTATTACTTGGGTTTTGGGTTTATGTGTACGCTTTTGTTTTGTTTATTTATTGTTGTAGTATGCACTTACTTTTGGTTTTTTGTTAATTGTCTGCGGTTTTTTTTTGAGGCGCTTTAGTGTTTTTTTTATGTTCTTTTTTCTTCTTAATTTGGGTTTTTTTTTATCGGTGGTTTTTTGTTTTGTTGTTTTTTTACGTTAGGAGAGTTTATTGGGTTTCTTTGGTTGTAATTGTGTTTTATTTATATCGTTTGGTGTGGTTTTATCTGTATTTTGATTGTGTTTTTTTTAGTTATGTCTAATGCTGTATTATTTATAGTAGATTTTATATCTGTGTTTTTTTTTGTTGTTTTTTAGGTGATTTATGTATGTTTTTTTGCTTAATCTTTATTTTCATTGTAATTTTTGGTAATTTATTATTTTGGGTTTTTTCTTTTTTGTTGATTTATGGGTTTTTTGTGTTTTTTTTTTTGTTGTTGGTCTCTTGTATTGGTTTGTATTTTTTTTTTCTGGGGTTTTTGTGGGTCATTTGTTTTTGATTTTAGCTTCTTTTATGATTTTGTATTGTCTTTTTTTTAGGAGTTTTGTATTTTTTATTTTTTATTTAGGGTTTTTTCTGAAATTTTCTTTTATGGTTTGTTGGCTTTCGTTGTATGTGTTTCTTTGCTTTTTTGTGTGTTTTGCTGTTTTTTTTTTGTCATATTTTTTTGGTCGGGCTTTTTGAGTGTTTTTTGGGTTTGGTTCGGTTAACGGCGGATGAGTGGCTTTTTGATATTCTGTATGGTCTTTTGATCTTGTTGAATGTGTTTTTTTTATTTGTGTGTTGCGGTTTTATGGGTTTGTTTGTTTAGTTTTTTTGGGTTTTGTGGTGGTGTGGTGTTGGTTTTTTGCATTATGTTTTGTTGTTCGTTTTATGATGGTGTGGTGGTTTGTGGGTGTTTGTTTTTTTTCTTTGCTGGGTTCTTTGTTTTTTGTTTTTTTATTTGGGACTTGTATTTTGTTGTGTTTTTGTCTTATTTTTATTATTGTTTTGGTATGAGTTTGTTTTTTGCTTATGGTGTAGGAGGTCATTTATGTGGTTGTAATATTATTTTTAATGGTCAACAATTTTCTTATTGTTGCCTCGTTTTTGTTGTTTTATTTTTTTGTGCTTCAATTTTATCACTCTTTTTGGTTAGTGTATTTCTTAGGGTGGGGGTTTATTGTTTTTGTGTTTTTGGTTTTTTGAGTTTTTTATGTTCGTTTTTTTTTTTTTTTTTGTTTGGGGTATTCATTTTTTTGTGTATTGGGTTTTTTTTGCTAGTGTTCACGGCTTGGTTGAGTCCGTATTTATTCGTTTGTATTATTTGTTTGTTTTTATTGTTTGTATCTTGTGGTTAGATCTCTGGGCTATCTTTCGCTTTTTTTTTAAGTTGTTTTTATATTTGGGTATTTTTGTTTATGGGTTCTTTTGTTTATCTTTGAGTAATGTTTGTGTTGTCACTTTGGTTTTATTTTGTTTGTTTTTTTTTGTGCTGTGTTGAGTTTATTTTTTCATATTTTTTTGTGTGGTTTGGGTCTGTATTTTGGCGTGATTGGTTTAGGTGGTGTGTTTTGGTTTTGATTTTTTTTGGTGGTGTTATTTTTTTTTTTTCATTATTCATTCTTTTTTTTTGGGATCTTTTGTTATTTGTTGTTGTGTTTTTTTTTATTTTTTTTATTTATGGGTTTTGTTGTTATTTTTTTCTTGGTTCGTGGGTTTTTTTGGGGTTTTTTTATTTCGTTTTTTTGGATGTCTTTTGGTATTTGCTTTTGGTTGGTTATTTTTGTTCGGATTGGATTTCTTTACGATTTTTTTTGCTGGTTGTATGTAAATGTGTAGCATGTGTTTAGATTTAAAAAGTATGGTCTGTGAGTTTTGAGGTCGTTGTGTGCGTAAGCAGGTAGGGAGGTGGGAGTGTTAGGAGTATAAAGGGGTGGCCTGAAGGATGGGGGTTGGGTGCCGGATAGGGGTTGTCCCGCTTCAGGGATGGTGCGTAGGGACGTTCGATTCTTGTTAGGGGATGCATGCGTTTAAGATATTCTATCAGTCTTACGATGTGCGGGTTATGTTGGGCGTTGTTTGTTGGTTCCTTATGTTGTATTTGATGTGGTGTTTTTTGTATTGTTATGTGGATTTTTTTTTTTATCTTGTTGTTTTTTTTTGTTTTGCGGTATTTTGTGTTGGAGTAGACTCAGGGTATTTCGTGTTTTATGTTTGCTTAGCTGTTGTTTTTGATTGTTCGGTGTTATGAGTCTGGGTTTTTGTTTTACTGGATTGGTTTTTGTTTTATGTTTGTATGTATCGGTTAGTTTTTTTTATTATGTATTGTTATCCATGATTTTTTTTTTTTCTTGTTTATTTTATGTGATCATTTTGGTTTTTGTCTGTTATCTCTTTATTCCTGTTTTTGGTTGTTTTTGTGTTGTGTGATTTAATTTAAGGTTTTTTTTTCTGTTAGTTTTTGATTAGTCGTGTGCTTGCGGTTTTAGTTTCGGTTTTTTTTATTTATTGGTTTTTTTGGTTTTTTGTATTCGTAAGGTGGTGATTGTTTCTGTTATTGGCTTTTATTTTCTGTGGTTCTTTGGTCATTACGTGTGTTTTTAGGTTCTTGTGTTGTATTTTTATTATTTGGGTAATTTTTAGGGGAGTTTTTTTATCGGTGTTCTCGTGTGTTATTAGGTGAGTTCATGCATTGGTCGAGTTGGTTTTGCTTTTTTTCGGTTGTATGTTTAGGGTTTTTTTTTTAAGCGTTTTGGGTTTTTGGATCTACGTTTATTCTATTTTTTTCTTGCATGGATATTTGTATGTTTTTTAATTGTTTTTTAGTTTGCTTTTTTTTTATTTTTGTTATTCTTTTTTTCTTAGTTATCTTTTGGGTTCGTTTGATCGTTTTTGTTGATTTTTGGTTTTGGTGTTGGTTTGTTTGTGGTTGTTAAATTATGTTTATGTTTTTTATTTTATTTGCGTTTTTTCTTCTTTTTTGGTATTGTTTTTTTTCTGGTGTCTTTGTTTTATTATTGGTTGTTATTTTTGTTGTGGTGTTGTTGATGTTTTTAATTGGGCAGCTCTGAGGTTTCTTTTTGTTGGTTTTTTTGTGGTTTTCTGTTTATTTTTTAGTCGTTTTTTTTTTTTTAGTTTTTGGTGTTTGGTTTTTTTTTTGTTTTTTTTTTTTGTGTCTTTTTTTGAGATGGTTGGTTGTGACTAATTTTCTTTGGGGTCTAGATCTTTGTTTAGTTGTCGGGTTTTATTTTTACTTTCTGGTATAATTCTTGGGGGGTGTTAGTTTGGTTTTTTACTTTCGGGTTTAGTGATTCGTGGTTAGTGTTTTTTTATGTTGTTATGGTTGGTTTTTATTTTTTTCTGTGTGGCTTTTTGATGTTGTTTGTTGTTTTGTTTGTTTTTTGTTGAGTTTTAGTTGTTTTTTTTGGGTTGTTTGTTTGTTCAAGTATTTTCCTCGTTTTTGTTTTTGTTTGGTAATTTTTTTTAGTTTTTTTTGTTTTTGCTGGGTTGGTTTTGTTCATTGTTAATGTTTTTTTGAGTGTTTTATATTTTATTTTGATGGGGTGTATTTCGGTCTTTTTATTGTTTGCGATTTAGTTCTGGGTGGTTTGGTATTTTGTTTGGGTTGTATGGTTTTTTATTTAAAATTGTTAGTTTGCGGGTTTGGTTTTTTGTCTTGGTTATGTGTTATTTTATGGGTTGTGTTATTTATGATTTGCTTGATTTGCTTTATTTTTTGATGCGTTACGTTGTGGGGTTTGGTGTACTTCACTTTTTGAGTTATTTGTTTTTGTTATTTTAGTTTTTGGTTGATTTTTTGGTTTTTTTGGTCGTTTGTGTTGGGTTTTTGTAGTTTATTTTTCTGTGTTTTTTTGGGTTGTTTGTGGGGTTTTATGTTTACTTTTGGGTTTGGTATATTGATTGTTTTAGTTATTTTTGAAGTTTTTAGTGGTATGGTGGTGTTTCAATTCTTAAATTTTGACCGAGGTTGGAGTTTTTTTCGCTTTTGCTTGCTATTTTGTCTTTTTTTTTTTTTTTTTTTTTGGGGAATTAATGGAGTATTTGTGTTGTGATGGGGGATTAAATGTGTGTTATTTGTAGATTCAGGATACTTTTTTCTCTCTTGTTGTGTTGTAGTGGTAACATGTTCTTTAGTAGTTGTATTCTGGGTGTGTTTGTTTTTATAATTGCTTAGTGTTCTTTGTGTCGTTTGTTAGACGTGGTTTGGGTTGTAGTAGGTGAATTTTTTTTTTGATTTTAGTTTAAGTTTTATTTAATTATGTTTTTATTGATTAGTTGTTTGGTTTGTTCTTGTTCAAATTTAACGAATGTGATTTTTCTGTGTCTTTAGTTTTTTTGGTTTGGTTTGTTTTTTTTTTTTCTTTTATGGTTCTTTACTTTAGTATTGGATTAGGTGTTTGTGTGTGTTTGCGTTGTTTTGTGTGGGTGTTTTTTTATAATTCGTAAATGATTTGGCATGTTTTTTTGAAGATTTTTGTTTTTTGTGTGTTATGGTTGTTACCTATTATGTTAAGCGTTTTGTTTTTTTGTTTTTTTTTTTTTTTTTTTTTTAAGTTGTATTTGGTAGGTTTGTTTTTTGGTTTTGTTTTTTGTTTATGGTATGTAGTTGCTTTTATAGTAATTATTTGTTGGTTTGGTTTATAGTTTTGTTTTTTTCTTATTTTTATTATAGTTTTTTTTTTTTTTTTCTTGGGTTTTTAGTTTTTTTGGTGTTTTGGGTTTTTTTTTTTTTGTGTTTGTGGGATTTTGTTTTATTGATTTTTATTGTTTCTTTATTGGTTTTTTCTTTATATTTGGTTGTGTATTGTTGTTGTTGGTTTGTTGTATTATTTTCGGGGATTTGCTTAGCTTAAGTTTTAATTGTTTTATGTATTTTATTGGTCTTTGGTTGGTCTTTAGAGGGGGTTTTGATGAGATTTTTTGGGTGTGCTTTTTCATCTTTGTGTTTATTTTAATTTGGTGGGTTTTTTTTTTTTTTGATGGGTCATTCTGTCGTGATTGTTGTTGATTTCTGTGCTTTTTGTTAGGATATCTTTTTTTTTGTTTGGAGTTCGTTTGGGTGTGGCTTTATGGTGTTATTGATAATGGTGTGGTTGTCATTTTTGGTTGTTTACATATTTATTTTTTGTTGTGGCTAGGTGCTTGCGTTGTGGGATTCTGAAGTTTCTTGTGTTTTCGATCTTGTTGTTTGTTTATTGTTTTAATTTTAGATTTATGTTAGTTTAGGTAGTTATGTTTGTGGGTGTAGTTTTTGTAATGCTTTTGGTTTTTTATGTTAGTAGTTTTTTTTTTTGTGTTTTCTTTTGGTAGGTTTTTGGTTTTTGAATTGTTTTTTTTATTTTTTGGTATTTGCTTTTTCATTTATTTTTCTTCTTTTTTTAGTGTTTAGTTTTTGTTGTTTTGGCTTTTTGCTTTGTGGTGTTTTGTGATATTTTGCATTTCTTTTTGTAGTTTTTTTTCTTGTTTGTGTTTTTTCTTTTGTTGGGTGGGTCTTATGGTTTTGTTTTGTTGTTTTGTTTTGTTGTTTTTGATTTTTCTTTTTATTCAAAATTGATCGTTGTGGGTGGTCTTGTGGTATTGTTTTTTTTTGTTTCGTTCTTGTTTTATTTTAATTGGTTGCATTTTTATTTTAGTTTGGTATATTGGAGTTTTTTTCTTTTGTTCCTCAATAGTTATGTGATTGTCATTTTGTTTTGTTTATTTTTGGTGGGTGTGTTCTTCATTGTTGGTTTTGTTTTTTTTTTTTGTTTTGTTTTCATTTTTGGGTTGTTTGTTTTCTTGATATTTGCTATATTTGTTTGGGGGGGTACATTTACAATTTTTCTTGCCCGTTTTTTTTGTTATGTTAATTGAGTATTTTTTTTTGTATTTTTGTGCCAGTATTTTTGTTTTTTTTGTATTGTTGGTTTTGGTTGGATGTTTTTTTTTATAAAAATTATTGTGTCTTTGGTGTTGTTCTTTATGTTGTGGTGTTTGTGGGTTTTGGATTTTTATTTTCGTTTTGTTTATTTGGTTTATGGTTTTTTTGTTTTTATTTTGTTTATTTTTTTAATTTTGTTTTGTGAGTTTTTATATTTGGGGTGGTTTTTATTTTTTTATTGATTTTGATTAGGGGTTTTTTTGGTTTTTGGGGTTTTTGGGTTAGTGTATGTGTTTTAGCTATTTGCTTTGTGCTTTGTGTCGGTAAATTTGGTTTTTGTGGGGGTTTTTTTTGTTTTTTTTTATGTTTCTTGTTTATATTTTTAATTTGTTTGTTTAGTTTGTTTGTTTCTTTGTTTTATCAGCGTAAGTTTGTGTGTATTGGATCGAGGTGTTGGTGGGTTATTATTTTCTAATCTTGTGGTGGTTTTTTTTTTTGGGGTTTGTATATTGAGTTCGCTTTGGGTTGTTGGTTTGGGTATTATGTGTTGGGTATTTTGTCTGGTTGTCGTCAGTGTGGCGTATGTATTTATGGTCTATGTTATTGGAGGATTCTTGTTGGTGTAGGTTTATGTCTTTTATTATTTTCTTGTTTTTTATTTAGTACATGTGGTATTTGGAGGTTGTTTTGTATTTTAGTGTAAATATTCTATTTGTATTATTTTGCAGGTGTGTATGTTTTTTTTTTTGTCTACTTTATCGTCCTTAGTATTTTTTGGTAGTATTTATGTATGGGTTCTTAGTTTTTGTTTTTTTTTTTTTTTGGTTTCCTCAGATTTTTTTTTTTTTGGTTCTTTCTCTTGAATTTTTGGGTATTGTGCTTCTTTTGTTAGTTGTTTGGGTTTTTTGCTTTCTGGCTTTTTTTTTTTTGTTTTTTTGTTTTGTTTTTTTTTCTAGGATTTTTTTTTTTTTTTTCGGGTTGGTATCGTTTTATGTTTGATTGTGTTGTTTTTTTTTTTTAGTGGTTCTAGAGTTTTTGTTTATGGGATTGTTTTTGGATTTTTGGCTTTCTTTTTTTATTGTTGCCTTTTTTCTTTTGGTTTGTGTTGTCTATTTTTTTTTCTGTTTCTCGTGTTTTTTTTGGTGTTATTTCTTGTTTTTTTGCGACGTTAGTTAGGTTGGTGTTTTTCTTGGATGGTGTTTTTCTTAATTGTTTTTAGTTGTTTGCGTTTTTTCTGAATTATGTGGGGTCTGATTAGTAATTTTTTTTTGTGGTCTTTTTATTTCTTGGCGGTTTGGTCGTTAGTTTGTTTTTTGTTTGGGAGTTTTCCTTTGTATTTTGTTTTTTGGTTTTTGTTTTCTTATGCTTTTTGTTTTTTTTGTTTTAAAAGTTGGTGGTTGCGTTGTATGTTTTTTTTAAGTTTTTTTGTTGTGTTTTTTGGTTTGTTTTTGTGTTTTTGTTTTTAGGTTTTTTTGTTATGGTTTTCATTTCTTCTATGTTGCATTTGGTGGTTTGGGTTTTTTAGTTTTTTTTTTGTGGATTTGTTTGAATCTCCTTGGATGTTTTTCCGGTTTTTGCGTTGCTGTGGGTTTTGTTCGTTTCTTTTTAATGTGCGTTGAGCTTTTTTGCTTTGTTTCTTGTTGGTGTTTTCTTTTATTGTGTTATCTTTGGGTGTTTTTTTGTTTGGGTTGGGATATTTCTCTTTGCTTATTTGTTATTGTAGGGATTCTTTGCTTTGCTGTGTTTTTATTCTGTAGTTATTTTTCTTTGTGTTTTAGGATCTCTCTTTGTCTTTTTAATTTTTTTGTGGTATTATTGTTAAGGGGTGTTTTTGTTTCTTATTGTTTTGTAGTTTATTCTGTCTAGGCGTCGTTGTTTTTATTAGGTTTTGGGATGGGTTGTTTACTTGCTTTTTGGTATGTTGGGTGGGTGTTTTTTTTGTTTTGTCATTTTGTCCTTTTTTATTCTTTTTTTTTTATTGGAAATTTTTGTATGTGTTTTTGTTTTGTTGCGGAGTGACTATTGTTAGTTGTCATGATTCTATTTTTGATTTATGTGTGGGTTTGGTCTTTTGTTCTCTTTTTAATTGGTTGGATTAGTTTTTTTTGTTTTGGTTTGGTATAATTTTGTTTGGGTTTTTTTTTGTTTCTTTATAGTTTTTGTTTATTTGGTTTTGTCTTGATTTTTGTTTTGTTGTTCTATTTTTTTTATGTTGCGACATTATTTGGTTTTGTGATTTTAATTTTTTTATGGTTCGTTTATTTGATGGATTTGTTATGGTTTAGTTATTTGGATTTTATTGTTTTGTTAGTTCTTTATTAGTGGTTGTATTTAATTTTTATTCGTGTTACGGTTTTTTTTGGTGGGTTTGGTTTTTTTCTATTCTGCATTTTTGTGTAGATATTTTTTTGTCTGTGGTGGTGGGAATCTTTTATGCTGTGTTTGGGTATGCCCGGCCTCTTTTTTTTTTGGTATTTCTATGGTGTGTTTTGTGTTATTTAACGTTTGTTATTTTGGGTGATTTCTTTCTTTGTTTCTTATTTTTTTTGTGTTCGTATGTATTGTTTTGTTTTGAGTTTAGGTTTTTGTTTATTTTTATTTTTTTATTTTTTTTTTTTGTATGGTGGATTTTTGTTGTTTTATGGGACTTGTAGGTTTGGTTGTAGATTTGTCCAATTTTTGTGTGTTCTTTTATTCTATTGTGTGGGTTGATTTTGTTTTTTGTTTTTTGAGTGTGTTGTTGTGGTTATGTTGGGTATTGGACATTTGGAAGTTTCTTTTATGTGGTTTGTTATGAATCTTTTGTGGGGATTATTTGTTGTTGGTTGTTTCGTTAAATGTATATTGTAGGTTTTTTTAGTTTTTGTTGTATTGGTTTGTGTTATTTTCGATTGTTTTATTTGGGGGCGGGGGGGGGGCGTTATTAATTTGTGATGCTTTTTTGTATGGTGTTGTTTTTCCTGATGTTTGGTATGTGGCTTGGTTTTGTGTTTGGTTAATTGTTTTATTTGGGTTTGAATTTGTTCTTTGTGTTTTTCTATTTTTTAGGCAGTGGGTTTGGTTTTGTATATACGTTTTTGATTGCCGTGTTTGGCGTGGTTTTGATTTCATATGCTATCTGTTATTTGTTTGGCTTTTGTTGAGTTGTTTTTCATAATTGTTTATTTTCGTTTTTTTCTTTTAATTTTGGCTTTGTGTTTCTTTGTTTTTTTGTTTTTATACATCTGTTATTTCTTTTTTGGTTGGGTTTTATGTGGGTGTTTTTGGTTTGTTTTTTTTGTTGTATCCATTTGTGTCTTTGGTTTTTGTTGTTTAATTGGTTGTTTGGACGGTTTTTTTGGGGGGGGTGGAGGGGGGGGTTGGGGAGGTGATGTTGTGTCTTATGTGTTTTTTTGGGTGTGTTTTTGTTTTTTTTATTGTTGCTTGTTTTGTTATTGTGGTTTATGGTAGTTGTTTGTTTTGTTTTGGTTTTGTTTTCTTTTTGTGTTGTTTTTTGTTATTTGGTTCTTGGTTTATGTTTTTGTTGTCTGGATTTTGTTGGTTTGTTTTGGGTGTTTAGTATGTTTCTGGTTTATTAGTGGTTTATTTAGTGTTTTTGGTTTTTCGTTGGGTATTTTGTGGTTGTGTGTCTTTTGGCTTAGTGTAGATGGCTTTTTTTTTTCTTTTTGTTTCTTTTGCTTTTTGTTTTTTAGGTAAGTATTATAGTTTCAGTTTCTGGTTTTTAGGTGCTTTTTGTTTTGTCTGGTAGTGTGTATGTTGTTTTATTGGGTTTTTTTTGGGTGTGATGTTTTTTGGGGTATGGGTTTTTTTGTTTTAGTTGGTTTCTTTTGACGTTGTTGCAGTCATGTGTTTTGGTTATTTTTGTTGTTCCTTTTTAGTTGGGTGGGGCGGGGGTTCTGTTTTTTATTTTGTGTTTTGGTGTGATTTTTGTGTGTTTTTATTTTTTTTGTCTAATTTTGTTTGGAATTTATTTCTTTTCTCGTATTTGCTTTTTCGTTTGTTCGTTTTTTTTGGGTGTGTGTGGTTTTGTTTTTTTTTTTGTTTATTTTGTGGCTTTTTTGGTTTTTGTTTTTTGGTTTTTCATGATTGTTTTGTATTTTTGTCTTGGGTATTTTTTTGTCTGTTGGTTATTTATTTATTCTTTGTTGTGTTGTTTGGATTTTATTTCTTGTTGGTTTTTGTATTTTTTTTGGGTATTTTATTGTTTTTATCTTAGCTCATTTTTTTTTATCTTCTTGCTATTCGGTGTAGTGGATTGTTATGTTTTTTTCGTTTGGGGTTTTTTGGTGTTGTCTGTTTTTTCATTTTCGTGTGGTTCTTTTGGTGGGTTTCGAGGTTGTTTTTTTTTAAGAAATCTTGTTTTGTGGATTATTTTGTTTCTTGTCGGGTTGGTTTTTTATTTGTTTTTTTTTGTAAATCTACTATGTTTTGTCTTTTGGGTGAATTGTTTCATTTTTTTTAGTTTTGGGGGGTGGGTTTTTATTTGTTCTTGTGTGTTTCATTTGGTATTTTTTTCTTATGGTTGGGTTATTTTATTGGGTTTTTTCATTTTTTTTGTTGGGTTTTTTCTGTGTGGGGGTTTATTTTTTTGTGTCGTGTTCTTTAGGTTGGTGGTTCTAATTTCAGGGTGGTTTTTTTATTTATTTTTTTTTTTGTGTGGGTTAGTTGTTGTGATTGTGTCTGATTGTTATTTGTTTTTTATTCTATGTGTTATTTTTTGGGTGGTTTTTTTCTTTATTTGTGTGGTTTGCTTGTTAGTTTTTTTTATTTTTTGTTTGGTTCTTGTGGATCTTCGTTTATTTATAGTGTTTATTGGGTTTTTTTTGGTTTTATTATTTTGTGCTTGTATTGGTGTTTTGGTCTTGGGTGGTTATGTTGTTGTTTTTGTTGTGGTGTTGGTCTGGTTTTGTTTTTTTTTATTTTTGTTTCTGGTTTATTTTGTGCATTCTTTTTTGCTTTTGGTTGAGGGTGTGAGGGTTGTTTTTTGTTGGGTTGTTTCTTGTTTTTTATGTCGTAGGTTGTTTTGGGTTAATTTGTTATGATGGTTTGTCTTTGTTTTTTTTTGGTGGTTTTTTATTTTGTTTCGTTTGTGTTTTTTTTGTTTTTTTGTGTTTTTATTGTGTTTTGTTTTAGTGGTTTGTGCTTTTGTTCTTGTGTTTTTCTGTGTTTTTGCCGTTTTTTTGCTTTTATTTTCTATTTATTCCTTTGTGTTTGTTTTATTGGGTGTTTATTTTTTTTTTTTATTATTTTATTATCGGTTTTTTTGTTTTCTTAGTGGTTTTTTTTTCTATTTTTTGATCGAATTTATCGGGTGAATTTTGTTTTTGGTTGAATTTTACCTTTTTATTATTTGTGTGATCATTGTACTCTTTTTTTTCTTTTTGGATGGGTGTTGTTTTGTTGTTGTATTTATTGTTTTTTGTGGTTTGTTCTTGTGATTTGGGTCTTTTTAATTTATTGGGTGTGTTTTTATGGTTTTGGTTATTTTTTTTGTGGTTCTTATTTTTTTTGTTTCTTATTGTTGTGGTGCTATTTATTTTTTGTTTATATGTGATGTGGTGTGTGTTCGTTTTTGGAGATTGATTTTTTAGTTGTGTGGATTTGTTTTTTCTCGTCTTGGTTTTTTGCTTGGTCTTTTTGGTTTTTTTTGATTATACTTTTTTTTTTTGGCTTGGGATTGTTTTCTTGGTTTTTTAATTTAATTATATAAATAATTAATTATTTGTTAAATAGTAATAACTAAAATAAAACAAAAATCATTTAAAATCTTAAATAAAAAAATTAACATAAAAAACAAAAAAAAAATAAATAAACTATATTTAAATTTTAAATTTTAAAAAAATTAAAAAATTATTAAAAATAAAATAAAAAAAAATAAAAAAACAAAAATAATTTATAATTAAAAATACAAAAAAATAATTATTTATTATAAAATATAATTTAATAAATAAAAACATTAATTATAAAAAAAAAAATATAAAAAAACCAAAAAAAATAAACTAAAAAAAAAAAAAAAAAAATTTATAAAATAATAAAAATAAAAAATAGAATAAAAAATAATTATAAATATAAAAAAAAAAAATATTTTTTAAATTAAATAAAATAAAAAAAAAAAAAATAATAAAATTAAAAAAATAACAATTAATAATAAAATAATAAAATAATAAATAAAAAAATTAAAAAACTAATAAATAATCAAAAAATCCAATAACAAAAAAAAAAAACTAAAATAAATAATAAACAATAACAAAATTACTAAAAATAAAAAAAAAATAATAAAAAAAAACAAAATCAAAACAAAAAAATAAAAAAAATAGAAAAAAAAATAAAAAAAAAAAAATAAAACAAATACAAAAAAAATATAATTCAAATAATAAAAACAAAAATAAAAAAAATAAAAACAAATAAAATTCTAAAAATTAAAAATAATAAAAAAAAAAAAAACTTTTTATAAAAAAAAATAAATAATAATTGAAATTTAAAACACAATTATAAAACATAAAAAAAACATTAAAAAATTAAATAAAAAAAAAAAAATTAAAAAAATAATCAACGATTATAAAAAACAAAAAATTTAAAACAAAAAAAATAAAAAAATAAATTAAAAAAAATACAATAATAAAATATTAAACAAAAAATAACAAAAAAAAAACATTTAACAAAATAATACAATAATAAAATTTAATAAAATATTCTAAATAAAATTTAAAATATACACAACACGATGAAATTCCGTGGCGATACGAGATTGTTAACGGGGTTCGAATAAAATAACAAGTATTATTATACGAAAATACAAAATCATAATAACTTCATGATAATGCCACGATTTAGTAACAATGCAATATGCAATAAGCAAAAAAATATATCATTAAGTTAAGAATATCGAACATGGAATGGTAACATTAGATTTTATATCATCAATACTAATGGTTACAAACTGGTTTTAAAAATATAGGATTTACAATCCTAATAAACTAGTACTGCTAGGTGCTATAGGGACACACTAAGATACTCCAGGAATATTTATAGAAGAACGGTTAGCCCAAAATTCTCCTGGCACAAGACCTCAGCCTAGCAATCCTCATTGATCATAAAATCAAACGCCGAAATATGTTCTCATCTCCCTCTGAACACGCAATTCCCTGCGCTGTGACCGGGCAACTCTCTGACTCGCAACACCCATCATGTCTTTAAGTCTCGTATTATCCCATTCTAGCTCTCGGATTCTCTCCGACATATCAGTACTCTGTTGTCTTGTCGCTACGATCCTGTGTCCATGATCCCTCTGGACACTCTCAATAACCTGAACACGACGAACAAGAATCTCCTTCGTATGATCATGAAACCTCTAAAACTAAATCTCCCAATGGTTCTATATGTACCTCTACAGCTCCCTCCTGAGCAGGCTCAGGAATATCATCAGCTACCACTGGGTGAGTAACTCTATCTACTCTAACCTCAACTGGGCCTCTCATACCCATCTCAATCTCCTCTCGATCAATAGCCTCAACTACAACTCTAAACATCAAGCAATCTTATCTCTAGAGCAATTCGCATAAGCGATAGACTCGTCAATCTCTGCCTGAATCTCGGGGTAAATATCAATCCCATCACTCCTCACAACATCAACATCCATCTCTAAATTAGTCCCTCTATGCCTAGATGACTCAGAACTCTTGTCCTCAAAGTCAACTCCCAACAGTCTCTCTAGGTACTATAGCTCAAAACTAGCCTTCACCGAACAACCTTTAAATCCGTAGCTTGTCTCAGGACTCATACTACTCTTAGGTGATGGTAAAATGATTAGCAGTGCATAAGACAAATGCTCCAAGGGTAGGTTGAAGATAACGGTACGATGCAGCAGGGGATGTATCTTTGCGAGGAAGGGGCTCGCAGAAGAAGAATCATGAGATGGTCTCTCAGAAATAGCAGCAGATGAACGATGAATACTCGGTACCAATGAACATAAATGATGGCTAGGTTTCATATCCGATGATGGTGTGGGTAATGAATGGTCAGAAGATGAATGACTAGATGCATAATCAAATAAAGCATCCGCAGAAGAATCCGAAGAAGACTCTGTTGATGAAATCGATGATGAATCTCTCGAAGAATCATCCAAAGAAAAATGATCTGAAGAAGAGTATCAATTGAATGTCTCACAGCAAGACGATGAGTGGGTAACGGTCCAACCCTCTTCCTCGCAGTCATCATGTGTACTGGCCCATTAAGATGGTAGCGGTACGGTCGACTGATCGCTTGACAATCAATTATAATAATACGTATAATATAGAAGTTTATGGATTTATATATGTGTGTGTGTTTTTCGTGGACTAGGAAGACAAGAGAGCGAGAAAACTCAAATGTTAAGTATGTGTGAAATATGAATGAAACTATGAGATGTAATATGATATATATATGTAAAGTTTGCTTCACACACTAAAAGTATGTTTGTATGTGTGCCGTGGGATAGGACAAGGAGGGAGAGGGGACCAAAATGATCTCCCAATCACAATGGTTCTAGGACAAAAATGATAGTTGTATCTTGTCTTATTGTTTTTGAAATTTAACTTGGCCTTCAAGGTTCACATGGGGTGTTTGTTTGGACAAACAAGACAAAGAGGGGGGGGGACCAAATGGTTTTCAATATTATAAGATGCTAGTGCTTCTTGTATGATTTAATTTCCAAGTCCTCCATGCATATGCTTACATTTTAAATAAAACACGATTTACGCAAGTAACGAAACGAATAACGGTAACACCAAAAATTATGAAATTTTAAATATTGCCTTAAAATATAAAAACGTGGCTAGTGCCAAAATACTACAACGTTTGGTGTCCCGGTTTACTCCCGGAGACGATTCTCAGATAAAAGAGGGAAAACTTCCAGGTTAAACGTAAAAGTTAAACAAAACTTTAAAATTTTAAATTAGCGACCGGTAACGGCTAAATTAATGAACGGAAAATTACGGGGTGTCACAACCAACCCACTGCAGAATTAGGGGAATACTTATACATTACACTAACGAGGGTGACGGGCAATAGGATTAGAGAGAGCAATTGGGGAGTAGTGCATGATTAGGTGAACACGTTTGTTTAACCATACGAATTTTCATCAATTTACTTTTCTGCATAATTAGGAGTAGTTAAGTAGTTTAATCAGCCCCTCTTCAAAAATCGAGATTTTACTTGCTTTCATAAAATATAAAAATACCAAAAATAATCTTCCCTCAATCTTTAAACCTTAGTAACGTACAATTCGAGCCTACCTAAATGATTCCCTTAGAGAACGATAATACCCCCCCCCCCCCCCCCCCCGAGTCTTACCTATACTACACTACAATGATTAGGTACGCTGCCTAGGAGGGTTGTAAAACTTTTGCATTGCAACCCACCGCATCAAGTTTTTGGCGTCGCTGCCGGGAAATAGTCTAGGTTTTAGATTCTATCTAGCTTAGGTCTACTCACTAGATTCCGATCAAGTGAGATATTATTTTTCTTTTTAGGTTAGCTTTCTCGTAATCTATCTTTTCTTCATTCTCTTTGTTTTGTAAAACCTTTCCTTTCGTTAACCATCATGGGAGATGAAAATCAACCCCGTACTTTAGAAAATTATTCCCGACCAAGCCACGAGGGCTATCGAAACACCATTGAGATCCCCAAAGGGAATAATGTGGTACCTCTATAATCCGGCATCATCTAATTGGTGAAAAACGGATGTGCATTCCACGGACTCTGGTCCGAAGATCAAAATCAACACCTTAAGTATTTTCTAAAACTTGTGGACTCACTTGGCCTTAGTGTTGAAAATAAGGAAAGGATGCGACTGTGTTTATTTCAATTTTCCCTTCGCGATCAAGCTAGCAATTGGCTTGAACGCCTACCCTCGGGATCCATCTCTACTTGGGAGGATCTCATTACCCGTTTCCTTGCTCAGTTTCTATCAAACTCAGAAATGACATCTTGATGTTCCAACAACATCATAGTGAATCTCTTTCCGAAGCATGGACCCATTTCAAGGACTTGCTCTAAAAAGTCCCTTATCATGGCATCGATATTTGGCTCCAAGTCCAAATCTTTTATGACCATGTCAATCAAGCCACAAGGCACGTCATCGATCATTCGGCCGGTGGTAATCTATGTTACAAAAGCATTGAAGAATCTTGGGAACTTATAGAGGACCTCGCCCTCTATGACAATGAGAGTTGGAATGACCCAAGAGACTTTACTAAACCGGTCAAGGCTATCTCCTTTCCTCTAGATGTCTCGAGTACATCCGACCATCGTCTCATTGAGCTAGAAAGTCAAGTCCAACGCTTGATAGAAGCTCATCTTGCTCCTAAACCATCCTTTCAAGTGAACAAAACGCTTCTTCATGTGAGATTTGTGGTGGTTCCCATGATACTCAATATTGCATGGAAAATCCCGAGTAAGCTTTTGTTGACTACGCATCCTTGCGTACTGAAGAAACGGGAGCTAAGTGTTTCACTTTCAAACCCGGTCAAAATAACCTTGGTGGCACATATAATCCATCATGGAGAAGTCACCCAAAACTTAGGTGGAGGCAACCTCAAAATTCTTAAAATAATTTTTCAAACCCTTCTAATCATTTTCAAACAAACGGCTCGTTCCCGAACAGTACCTTCAACAGCAATCCTCAAATTTTTAACAATCAATCAAATCTCAAAGGATTGGTGTCTAACTTATGGCATCTCAAGACGCTCGGTTATCCAAGTTTGAAGCCGATTTCAAACAACAACAAAGCGAGATGCCCAATAAAATTGACACTTTCTTGAAGGCCATTAATGACCGAATGACGGGAGCACTTCCAAGTGACACGGTTAAGAACCCAAAATTGAATGTTAATCCTACCTCTTCAATTTCGACTACTCGTTCTTACCAATGGAAGATCCCCAAAGTTCTTCCCATCCTTTCAATTCGGTCAATGCTGTTAAAACGTGTTTCAAATCAACAAATACTTTTCAAAAAGACCAACCACAAGTAAAAACTTTAACGATCAACGAAATTAAAACACCAAAATCAAAAGAACCTGAAAAAACTCTAGAAGATAAATTTAAGGATTTGCATCTTTATTTACCGGTTCTTGAAGTTCTAGCTCATGCTCCCATGTACAACGCCATTTTAGATAAATATGTAGAGAGTTATGAGCTAGGAAAAAATAGGTCCGCATTCACTCAAAGCAAAATTCCAAAGAAAATGAAGGATCCTGGATTATTCATCTTACCTTGTAGACAAGGGGACTCCAAGCCTTTTGATACCTTAGCCATATTAGGGTCATGTGTGAATTTAATCCCATTAAATCTCTTTAAAACGCTCAAATTGGATTATTAGAAGAGATCGAGAATGTCCTAGTGTATCCCGTAGGAATTGTGAGAAACATAGAGGTATATGCAGGGAAGTTACAACTTTTAGAGGACTTTTATGTCATAGATATGGAAAAGGACCATATGTTCCCTTTACTTGTAGAAAGAGGATTTTTAGCAACCGCTAGTTCCATAATAGATTGTAAGAAAGCTAATATAACAATAGGAGAAGGATTTACTAGGTCGATATTTAGAGTTAAAGAAATCGGCCTAGGTTATGTGGATACACCATATTGGACTACCATAGCAACACGAAAGACTTATAAATCGCGACCTAGTACGAATGACATAGGTGCCCAACCCCTTTACTATTTGGAGAAAGACTTTATGGATTATCATTTACCCATGGAATGGGAAATAGCTAGGGACGTCGAACTCAATCCCTTTAAGGATGTCCTAATGTTTAAAAAATGGTGGAATTCCTAGGAGCCACCAAAGTAAAGATATGGTACGTGGCACATTAGGATTAAATTGATCGATCCCGATGGAGAGAAAATTGAAAGAATCTTTCAATCAATTCCCACAACTAGGAAATTATCCGAGAAAGAAAAACCAAGTGATATAATTGACTTGGAACATTTTTGTGATTCCTAGGAGAGTGACTCCGAGACTAGCTAGAAGACTCGTAAATAAAGAAAAACGCTTATTGGGGGGAAACCAAATCTTTTTATTTTATGCATTTTAGGAGTGTCGTGTGTTTTTAATTTTCATTATTTGTCTTATATGTTTGAATTACATGTTATCATGCTTTTTTTGTCTTTAACTTCATCTTAATTGCAATCAAAGGTATTTTGCATAAAATAAGTGTAGGGGAAAATATCCAGTTTTTAAGAACCATTTCAAACATGTAATATAGATAATTTAAGTTAATTCTCATTTTATGTTTGTTTGTTATGTTTGTACTAACCGTTTTTGTGGCTTATGCATGATGTGTCGTTGTGCGTAGGTAATATTTATTATCAAGTTTTACTATTTATATTTTGCTGACTTTACCTAAAAACAACACTAACGGGCAGTGTACCCGATCAGTTGTAGGTTCGTTGGTAAGTAGGGTGTCGATCACTAAGAGCGAGTGTTAACTCTTAAATCTATCAATATTTTAGTTATCTAAGTTAGTCCTAATTAATCCTATGTTAGATCTAAGTTAAACCTAAACTAACACAGAAAGGGGGGGTTTCAGCCTGAGAGACTAGCACGAGTTTTGGTTTACTTAAACTAAGAGAACGACGATTAACACACATAAGTTGATAGACAGAAGATAGAGAAGCGGTCGAGTCTAATGTAAAGAAAATGTACTAACCATGTTTAATCTAATAAAATGCAGGTTTTGTTTATTAGTGCAATGATTGTCTTATCTCGTTGGTGACATATCATTCTTAGGTTTAGGCAGTACTTCTTCCTAAACCCTAAACTTGGCAATTATGTCACAATTAACTAAATCCGCATAAAGCATTCATAGTTGATTATAATATATCTTAGGAGACAATAATGGTGATCTTATCGAATCTTAGCTCATCGAGACTTTACTAACTTACTGCATAACGGCTCTTTATATACTAGTAGTCCACTATCCAGATATTTACCCAAGGAATCAGAACGTTATTTGTGAATCCTATGTCACCTGCTAGTCTAACTATTCATTAAACCAGGGGTAAAGACACGTCAATATTTGTGATCCTATTACTCTAGATATATAAATTACAGATATAGAGAGCTATCCCGGCATCTAGCTAACGCTTCATTTGTATTCCTAGATCCAGTTGAACGATAGGTCGCACACTTAAGTATGTAAACGAGTATAAATTAATAAATATAAAACAACTCACAACGAATAAGCATACAATCTTAAATAAACAAACCAAACATTATATTATCATAAACATGGCTGATACCTAAAGGTATTATCCAATAGCCATTGTAACTATACAAATGTCATAGATGAATGATTAAGGTAAACTAAACAATAATGAACGATACCAAAAACCAAACGCGTATTTAGAGTACACAAATTACAAGGGTTTTTCTATGGATTGAAGTGCTTTGCAGGACCTTCTTGGCTTCTCTTCTCTTCTGAAAATCAAACTTGGTGGTTAATGCCTCTTCTCATTTTTTTTTGTTTTCTTTAAAATTTGTATTAGGGTTCGGTATTTATAGAGTCTGGAATTTAGTTGATATGCCGTATTGAAAGAGTTCAATACGGCGTATTGGGGTTTCCTGGCGTGGGCTCCATGATTATTATATTCCAGAATATTCCATGACTTGTACTTGAATACGGCGTATGACTTCATCTGGATACGGCGCATAGATCATTCCTTCAAGGATGTTGAGTGAAGTTCAGGGCATGGATACGTTGTATCTTCCTTGATGGATACGGCGTATAGGATGTCAAAATAGTAGTCTTTATGATTTCTTCGTTTAAGCTCCAAAATGCATGCCTTTTGATTAACTTTCACTCTTTGTTTGATAATTACTGCAAATAATAAATATAAGCAATTAAGTACCAATTCATGCATAAATAATGTAAAACGAGCAATATAGCTGCGATAAATGATGTTGTAAAATAGACGTTATTTGATGTCATCAATGCAGTAATTTTTCCAATAAATAATTAATAGGATATTTTTGCAGAAAACGAAAACACAAAATCTGTCAGATGTGCTGACGGCGTTAGGTTTCATTCCTGACGGCGTCAACACTGTAGCAATGGGGAAATCTGGGTTTTTTCGAATTTTGGAAAAGTTATCTTTGTTTAATTTCTATAATTTTTTAATTTTCTAGATTTTTACAGAAAGCCACGATTACATTAGTACTAACATTCTATCTTTATTGCTTTCTTAGGATTTTTAGTTTATGATTAATAAAGGTTGTATATTATTTACCGTCGAATTTACGCTGGATATAGTTGTTTTTGTCTTTGATTTTTAGGTTATATTAGATAAGGAGAGTCCGGAAGTTCTTTGGATTTTTACTTAGATGACGTTTTAGCCAGATCATCTTGTTTCTTCTCCGATATTGAGCAAACTAGGGGAGTATTAGTTTCTCTCGCTTTCTATTTATCTTCCCTTTATTCGTTTTTCGGGTACTTTTAGAACATTGGGGATAATGTTCAAAATAAATGTAGGGGGTAATAAATGCCTTAGACATTATTCTTTCATTTACATTTGCTTTGTTCTTAAAAAATGTGTAATATACCAAAACATAGTTTAGGACGGTAACTTTAGCCCAAATTAAAAAAAATCATGGCATATATCGGTGAAACTGTAGTATTAGAAGTGTCTCATTAGATAGGAGTTATATAATTAGCACAAAAACCCTACCACTCAAAAATTCCACCCTCATAATGTAATGTTCGCTCCTATATCTTTTGGAATATAAAAGCATTCATTTTTAATGCTTCTGAGAGTGTACCAGTACTATTATAGATTCTAGAACTTGCTTTAGCGATGCATCCTGAGACTGCTAGTGAGATCGTATTCGTGTGATTAGGATTTACAAAGTGATAAGAGGCATTAGGATAACCCTTGGTTTTAGCCTGCATTTGTTATAGTTATGATGATCTCCTTGGTCATATAACTATCCCCACACCCTTAATATGCACTCATTTTTAGTGCAATATACCCTAGTACACCCTTTTGAGCCTATCTTTTCGCGGTTCTCGTAATTTTCTGATGGATTCCGGATTATTAATGAAGAATATTGTTTACACCCCACTAAATGTTACACCCAAATCGCCTTAGCCTTCCTTGTATGTACTCATTTTTAGTAAATTATTGTTATCACAATTTTTTAACCCTAGTTAATTGTTTAGTTGATTACATGGTTGCTAAGTCGAGTCTATTATTAGTGTATACAGTTTTGAGATGATTGCGATTCATGGTAGTTTTTATTATATGCTCCATGTTTATTGATCCTTCTCAATTCGGGTCATTAGTTAGTTTGTTATTGAGTATTAAAAACTCAAGTGTAGGGGTGTCATTATAAACCCCGAGTCGTGTATAGTTATTTATTTTCAGCAGATGGCAGGGCAAAAGTATATATAAAAAAAGAAAAAAAATAGAAAAAAAGAAAGAAAAAAATCGAAAAAAATAGAAAAAATAAAAAAAGCAAAAAAATATGTTTTAATATACGAGCTGCCATCTTGCTATTTTTATGTTAAGTAAGAGTCAAGAAAAGAAAAGAAAGAGTTTGATGTAGAGTTGTGTATGATTGTCCAATTTTTGTCGAGTATTGGCTTAGCAACGCCTTTTACATGTAATCTTATGAATGATTAGCTTGCCACTTGTAAATTTCTCCCATTATCCCCAACCGTGTTTCCTTTACCCTACACCTTACGTTACAACCCTTTAAAAGACCTCTTTGATAGTAATTACTAGGTGCTTACGCCAAAGTGGTGGAGGTTTTGATCCTTTATCAAGCTTATGGTAATCTATATACTATGACAGATAGTGAGTGTTTATTTCACTGTTTCCTATATTGTTATAATTCATTATTAAACCCGAGAGAAAGAGAGAATCCAAACACTTATGTGAGGTGCTAGTATATAATTTCTATGCTTTTAATTACAAGGTTAAACCGGTTGTGCCATAAATTATCTTTATTGAGTAGGTTAAATGCCCTCGACTTTGCTATTTACTAGGTAGAAAAGCCCATTTGCTTGAGGATAAGCAAATCCCAAGTGTAAAGGGTATTTGATGATGTGTCATTTTATACACTTTTTCAGGGCTATTTAACCCCCTAAATCATTCAAATTTGCCCAAATATTGTACTTAATCGTAGTTTTTGGATGTTTTAGCATTTGGGAAACATTTAGCGGAAAAGCACGTGACTTGGGCTCAATTCAAGATGAAATTAGACAAAAACAAAACTTTTCAAGCTTGAAACTTTCATTATGACGCCTTCACCAAAAGTGCCAAGAAAGTGAAGCTTTTAATCAAAATTGTGACTTCTCAGATGGTGGAGACGGTGTCAGAAATCAACCTTGACGCCGTCAGGATTGAAGAGTGAAGGCGTCTCCACGAATTGTGACGGCGTTACAGTAGCCGATAAGAAGAACCCTTTGGAAGATTCGGCGGGCTGACGATGTCCGAAAACCCTAGTGACGCCGTCAGACGGCATTTTCTATATATACAACCCTTTATTTTTCATATTAAGTGTGAAAAAACGTGTGGAACTTTGGGAGAAACTTTGTAGCAGCTGGTATTGTCGAATTTTAAGGTTTTATAACCCTTTGGAACCCATTGTTACTCCATGTTTAATTGAAGTAAAGTCTCTATTCCATTTAATCATTCAATATGTCTATGTGTTGTTTGATTTCATGTTATTCGCTTTTAATTAACATGCTTGGCTAAATTTAATTATGTTTGCTTATGATTTCATGAAACTTAGTTAATCTATTTTATTATTGCCACTTTTTAGTGGTGTGCGCGTTTGGCATTAGAAAACTAGCTATTTGATCTTTATATCATAATGAAGACGTCTAGTGAATGCGATTAGGTTAAGCAGATACCCACATTCTGGATCTTCATATCTAGTTTGCCGTAAGGGTGGATTCCTAGTTAAGTATTTAGTGTGCGTGAATTTACTATTGGATGTGAGCGGTGTCTGTAGGTAACCACCGTCTAGATTGTCACGCAGATAGCGGACTTGACCAACCCACTGCTAAATTAGGGGATAACTTACACACTACACTAATGAGGGTGACAGGCAATAGGATTAGAGAGAGCAACTAGGGAGTAGTGCATGATTAGGTGAAAACGTTTGTTTAACCATATGAGTTTCCATCAATTTACTTTTCTGCATAATTAGGAGTAGTTTAATTAAGTAGTTTAATCAACCCCTCTTCAAAACCCGAGATTTTACTTGCTTTCATAAAATATAAAAATACCAAAAATAATATTCCCTTAATCTTTAGACCTTAATAACGTACAATTCGAGCCTACCCAAACTATTCCCCTAGACAACGATAATAACCCCTCGAGTCTTGCCTATACTACACTACAACGATTTGGTACTCTGCCTAAGAGGATTGTAAAACTTCTGCGTTGCAACCCACCGCATCAAGACCCAAATCAACACCTTAAGGATTTTCTTAAAATTACTGATTCAATCGACCTTAGTGGTGCCTCTAGAGAGATAATGCGTCCCCTTTTACTTCAATTCTCTCTTTGCGATCAAGCTAGCAATTAGCTTGAACGTCTACCCGTGGGATCCATCTCCACTTTGGAGGATCTCACTTCTCATTTCATCGCTCAGTTTTTCTCACCGGGGAGAACTACTAAACTTAGATATAACATCTTGATGTTACAACAACATCATGGTGAATCTCTCTACAAAGCGTGGACTGTTTCAAGGACTTACTTCAAAAAGTCCCTCGTCCTGGTATTAATATTTGGCTCCAAGTCCGAATCTTTTACGACCATGTTAATCGAGCCATGAGGCGCATCATCGACCACGCGGCTGGTGGTAAACTTCGTGACAAAAATGTTGAGGAATCATGGGAAATCATTGAGGGTCTCGCCCTTTATGACAACGAAAGTTAGACTGGCCCATGTGATCTCGCCAAACCAGTCAAGGCAATCTCCTTGCCTGCCAATGTCCCGAGTACATCCGACCGATGACTCATTAAACTTAAAAATCAAGTCCAACGCTAAATGGAAGCTCAAATTGCTCCTAAACCATCCATTCAAGTGAAAAAAAATCGCTTCTTCATGTGAGATTTATAGTGATCCCCACGACACTCAATATTGCATGGAAAATCCCAAGCAAGCTTTTGTCGATTATGCATCTTCGCGTATCGACAAAGCAGGAGGTAAGTGGTTCACTTTCAAACCTGAACAAAACACTTTTAGTGATACATATAAACCATCTTGGAGGAGTCACCCAAACTTTAGGTGGAGGCAACCTCAAAATTCCCAAAATAATTTTGCAAACCCACCTAATCTTTTTCAACAAACGGTTTACCCTCGAACCGTACCTTCAACAACAATCCTCCACCTTTTAACAATCAATCAAATCTTAAAGGATTAGTGTCCAATTTCATGGCATCTCAAGATGCTCATTTGTCCAAGTTTGAAGCCAATTTCAAACAACAACAAAGCGAGGTGACCAATAAGACTGACTCTCTCTTGAAGGTTATCAATAACTCGATGACGGGTACACTACCTAGTGACATCGTTAAGAACCCAAAACTAAATGTTAGTTCCACCTCTCCATTTTCGTCTGCTCGTTCTTACTCCCAAATGAAAGATACCCAAAGCTCTTCTAACCCTTTCTAAGCGGTCAATGTTATTAAAACGTGTTTCAAATTAACGAATATTTTGCCAAAAGACAATATTGAAACACCAAAACCAAAAGAACCTAAAAAAGCTCTAGGAGATGAATTTAAAGATTTGAATCTTAATCTACCAGTTCTTGAAGTTCTAGCTCATGCTCCTATGTACAACGTTATTTTGGATAAATATGGTGAGAGTCTTGAGTTAGAAAAAATAGGTCCGCATATGTTCAAGTGAAATACCAAAGAAAATTAAGGATCCCGGGTTATTCATTTTACCTTGTAGACTAGGGGACTCCAATCCTTTTGATACATTAGCCGATTTAGGGTCATGTGTGAATTTAATCCCATTGTCTCTTTACAAAAAAAATTAAAAATTAGATTATTAGAAGAGACTAAAAATGTCCTAGGGTTAGCGGATGGAACTAAAGCTTATCCCGTAGGAATTGTAAGGGAAGTAGAGGTATATGTAGGTAGGTTGAAGCTTTTGGAATATTTTTATGTCTTAGACATGGAGAAAGACCCTACGTGCCCATTACTTGTAGGAAGAGGATTTTTAGCAATCGCTAGTACCATAATAGATTGCAAGAAATCTAAGATAGCGGTAGGAGAAGGACATACTAGGTCAGTCTTTGGAGTTAAGGAAATAGACCATGGTAAATATGAAGTGCCATATTGGACAACTCAAGCAAGATGAAAATCTTATGGCCCCCGTCATAACACGAATATCATAGATGCCCAAACCCTCTTCTACTTATAAAGTGACTTTATAAATACTAATGCACATGGGGAATGAGAATTAGCTAGGGATGCTGAACTTAACCCTTTTAAGGATGTTTTAGTATTTAAGAAGATGGTAGAATTCCTAGGAGCTATACCAGTTAACCTTAAGGGTAATAGATGGGAAACGGTAGACATGTTTGATGATGATTGGTGTTGGAAAAATTACCAAAAGAAGGAGATGGCGCGTGGCACATTAAGATAGAGTCTTCCGATCAATGCCTACAACTAGGAAATTATCCAAAAAAGATAAGCCAAGTGATATCCTTGACTTGGACCACTTTCATGATTCCTAGAGTGTGACTTTGAGTCTAGCTACAAGACTCGTAAATAAAGAAAAAGCGCTAATTGGGAGGCAACCCATCTTTTATTGTTATTTATGCATTTTAGGAGTGTCATGTGTTTTTAATTCTTATTATTTGTTTTTATATGTTTGAATGTTATGTAATCATGCTTTGTTTTGTTTTTAACTTCGTCTAAATTACATACGAAGGTATTTTGCATGAGATAAGTGTAGGGAGGAATTATTGGTTTAATAAAAACCACATCAAACATGTAAAGTAGATAATTTAAATTAATTCACAATGTATGTTTGTTTGTTTGAGTCATATATTTGCACTAACTGTTTCCATGGCTTATGCAGCAAATTTTCTAGAATAACTAATAGGATATTTTTAGAAAAATTTTCATAAAACAAAAATGCAATTGTCCGGTTGATCCTGACGGCGTCAGATCCACTACAAGACAAAACCTGCATTTTTCAAATTTTTGAAAATCTATTTTTGTAAATTTTCCAAATTTTTAATTTTCTAGGATTTTTGTAGAAAGCCATGTTAACATTAGTATAAGTATTCTATCTTTATTTGTTTTATTAGAATTTAAATTTTGATAATAATGCACGTTTGTATATTATCTCTCGTCAATTTTATGCGGGTATAGTTGTTTGTCTTTGATTTTCAGGTTATACGGGATAAGGAGAGTCTGGGAGCTCTTCAGGTTTCTATATGGACAATTATTATATGAGGATTTAACCGGTCTATCACGTTTCTTCTTTCGAGCAAACCAAGAAAGTACTAGTTTCTTTTCCCTTTCATTTATTTTTCCTTTCTCGTTTTATGGGTACTTTTGGAATATTATGGACAATGTTCAATTTAATTGTGGGGAGGGTAATGAAAGCCTTGGAAACTATTCATTCATTTGCATTTGCTTTGTCCTTAAAAAGATGTGTAATATACCAAAACGTAGTTTAGGACGGTAATTTTAGCCAAAGTCTAAATTTTTATGGCATATATTGGTGAAACTAAGTTTTAAGAGCGTCTCATGGATAGGAATTATATGACTAGCACAAAACCCTCTCACTCAAAACATTTTCACCCCAAAAATGTGAGGTTCACCCATAGATCTTTAGGAATAAAAGCATTCATCTTTAATGATTTAGTGTACTGGTAGTGTATTAGATTCTAGAACTTGTTTTAGTGATGCATCCCGAGACTGCTAGTGAGATCACATTCGCGTGATTAGGATTTATTAAGTGATAAGAGGCATTATGATAACCCTTGTTTTTAGCATGCGTTTGTTATAGTTATGATGATCTCATTGGTCGTATAACTACCCCCACAACCTTGCTATGCACTCATTTTTAGTGCAAGATACCCCTAGTACACCCTTTTGAGCATATCTTTTCGCGGTTCTCGTGATTTTTCAGAGGATTCCGGATAATTATTGAAGAGCATTGATTCATTCTTTAGCTATATATATATATATATATATATATATATATATATATATATATAATAATAATTTCTTAATACATATATATAATATATAACAAAAATATCAATTAAGAAGGGAGAGTATGTATTCCATAAGGTTTTTAAAAGATTACTTTTGACCAAAGTAAAATCCAAAACCTTCCCGGGTCATTTCCTGACGAGGCGTGAATTGAAAATCAAGGTTAAGTTCGTGATCGCGTGATTGAATGATTCAATGATTTTTTGATTCTATTTCTACAATTAATATGCAAAATCAACTAAAATAAAGCTAAAAACAAAAGCAATTAAAGTTAAAACATGGAAAACGATAACGGGATCAAAACCCAAGCTTTAAAAACCTAATTTATCAAATTTGAACCCTACAAAAGCAAATTTAATTTTTAAAGGTCCTAAATGATAAAACAAATTTTTTTTTAAAAAGAATTATATTTTTTTGACTTTTTATTTATTTATTATGAATTAAAAACAGTTTTAATCTAAATTAAATATTAAAAATATTAAACTAATTTGGAAAATTCGGAAAAATTCAGGAAAAGTACTTTATACTATGAAGAATCTATGAAAAATGAAAACTTGAAAATTGGCTGAATGAATAAGCAGATAATAAGCCAATAAGCTCGAACTAGCTAAAATTAAAATGAGTACTAATAATAAATGTTACAAACCTATTAATGAAAAAGACCTCAGGGCAGTTGGTAGTGAGTGTGTATGCTAAGGTGTTGGGTGTGTGAAGGGAAGGTCACAGGTTCGACCCCTGTGGCTTCCCTTTTTGTGAATTTTTTTTTTGTTTTTCTTTTTGAAAAAAGCTAAACTATAAGCTAAACCTAAAAACTTTAATAAAGAAACTTATTTCAAAAACTTATCAAAAAGCTAGAATAAGCACAAATTAAGATGACAGTTTGGTTTTCAAAACTTATTTTAGAACTTAGAAACTTAACTAAAACTAATGGACTAAATAAGCACCTAGAAAACTAATAAGCTGAAAATAGATTAAGACTAAGATCTATTAAGCAATATTGGCTAAAATTAAGCAACTATAATAAGCTGGAAAGAACCAAAAAGCTAAGCAGTATTAACTTTGACTTAGTACTACTAGATTTTGATTAAAATTGCAAGGCCTTTTCAAAACTCAATAAGCACTAAGATAAGCAAATAATCTGAACCCAACTAATCTAGGACTACTAATAAGCATTTAGGAACATATTTAAGCACAAACAATAAGCTGATAAGCACATTAAGCCCAAAACAGTTTGCACAATTTTAGACTCAAAATGACTTTAGACAGCTTTGACACTACTTTTGACACAAAAAAATAGCTTCAAAAAGCTTATCTCAAAACCTAAAAACTCTAAACAGATGAATATCAACCACAAATGAACACATAAAGTCTACTTTTAACAAATTTGAACTAGAAACAAGCAAGAAAGTGATCTGTCAAAAGTGACAGTTTAGCACTAATATTTTTTTGGATTTTTATACTTTTTTGTCAAAAGACTGAAACTAAGAACAAAGACTCAAAACAGATTTTTGTATGATACTTGTGACCACATTTTGACACTCAAACATCAACCCAAATGGCTAAATTGATGAATTCTCACAAATAAGTTGATTTACTATTTTTTTTTGACTTAAAACTTTTGACATCAAATGCAAAACCTAATAAACTAGCTAGAAATAGAATGAAATCTATCTAAACTACTAAATAAGCTAAGTTTAAGCTAAATGAAAGTGATTTGAAAGCTAAAAGTGACTTTGAACCTCATTAGACCCATTTTCAATGCTTAACCCAAACACTCCCTTAAAATCTGAAAAACCATTTTTTAAACTAAATTACACCTAACTAAGCTATGAATTTTGAAAATAGATTAATATCTAAGATTTAGAAAGACAAATAAGTAAAAAATTAAGGAAATTAAGCATTCTATAATAAGCTAAGTCTAAAAGCAGTTTAGACTAAAAACAAGGAGAGTTTTAAGAAAACACTACCTAAAAGGCTTCTAATCTAAAAACTAAATAGACTAGCATTTAAAAGACAGAATAAACAAATTTAAGCATCAATAAGCCAGATAACAAACAGTTAATAAGCAGTTAACAAGCTAAACAGAGAATTAAGCTCTAAAGGAGAAATTTGAAACTCACAGATGCCTTTGCTCAAACAAGGTTACAAATGCTCAAAAGAGCTTATCAACAAGCTCTAGCTTGTTTGCACAAGCTAGTAAAGTCCATAAGCCCGTCCCAATTTGGCTTATCTTCTAATAAGCTAAGGTATTTTGGTGAGAATATGCAAAAGAAAACTCAGTTAAGCTATTGAGAAGCTTAACTGAGTATTAGTGAGTTACAAGAGCTTAAAGATCTTAGAAAAATTAACTTGGAAACAGTTTTAACATAAAAAGCATAAGATTAAAAATAGGTTTGCATAACACATTAAAAACTGAAATTTCATTAAAACATTATATGATTACATGCTTGATATTTAATACAATAAGTCAAACAAATAAGCTGTAATAATTTTTAATTAAAAACAAGTTACACTTACTCTACACTACACTTCATGCCTAGCTAGCTTCGATTTCTAGCCCCTATTTAATAAAACAAATGAATGAGAGTTATTGATCTTGTGTTTGTTGTGTTGGAGAGCCTTCAAAAGCTTAATTAGAGATAGGCCTTCAATTTTATTGTTCTCAAGTTCTTGATCACAACCCTGATTTATTTTGATAATAAACCTATTGGGTATTACCAAGGTGGAGTTGTCCTTTTCTGGGGTAGGGTTTTAAGTGGGGTTGAGAGGGGTTTTGTCGTGGTGCATGGGATCACGTGAAGGGGATGATAAATAGTGGGTTTTGGCGGGTGATTGTTTTTGGGATAAAGGGGCTAACGGGGTTAGGGGTGAGGGACTAACGGGAGTAATGGTGTTAGTCTTTAGGGACTACGATGTAAAACCCTAGGGACTAGTGGTGTAATGGTTTTAACTGGTGTTAGGGTTAAGGGTTATGTTGGGCTTTTACTTTGGTTGGGTTAGGATTTAGGAAATGGATAAATGATTTAGGCTTATGATATGGGCTTTGATTTAATAAATAAGCTTAATGGGCTGACTTGGCCCATTAACTTAGGTATGGGTTGGCCCATTTAAGATGCACACGTCTTTGGCTTTGACTTTTCACGCTCTTTCCATTCTCGTGCTTGGTTTTGTCCGTTTTGGCTTGATTTTTGTCCTTTAGTGAATATCTGATACATGCACAGTAAATAACACAAAACAAGCATATATTTGGCATTTTATGTCCGTTTTTGGTCATTTGGGGTAGTTTTATTAGATAAAAGGTATGTGTAATTAAACACATACCTAAGTCCCCCATACTAAGATATTGCCGTGTCCTCACGCAATGCTATAAGTAAACACTTTAGAAAACCAAGAATCTCAATCCCCCTCGACTAATTACCTCGAAAAGTAGCTAAGTGTTCATCAAGGGGAATTAAAGAATCATTAGCTTTGAAAAGCCTCGTTTTGACCATTTTTATAAATCTACACTAACTACTACACATATTTTTTATATTTTTCTTTTTTCTTTTTCTAACTAGAATGTTTGGACTTTTGTTATTTCATAACCTTTAAGGTCATAGAATAAGAAGCACTTCAATCCTAAAATGCCCAAAAAGATAAATTCATCGTCCCTGATTTTTCACTTGTCCCGAACCAAGCTTAAAAACGAAATCATCGTTAAATATAAGTTAAGACGCTAACACTACTCATACTTGTAACTTGTGAAAATTTTTGCTCCCGACAATTATTACATCTTAGGTGAATGTGCTTATTTCGAATTTCAACCATGGACCAAACTTTTTAAGAAAATTGCAATATTTCTATGCTTCACGTTCCACCCAAGAATTATGATTTTAAAGGCGAGATCTGTGACAACCATGACTTGAGCAGGTTAGTCAAACTATTAGTGTTGACTTATGGATCTGTTGCAATGTCTGGGATATGTGTTATATGTGTTTATACGTGTCTTATGTGTTTTTGTGGGTTATGTGAGATTTGATAATCAATCCATTGAGCGTGATCGTCTCATTGGGATTGGATTTGTGTTGGATTTTGTGGAGTTCATTTTGTTCACTTTTAGTGACAAGGAAATGATTTTGGTGATTGAAGCGGTTTCGCGTTAATTGTGTAAGTAATTATACGTATATGTATTTATGTGTTAGTAATATTAGGATGAGATTAAGTTTTAGTGGTAAGGATATGAAAGAAATAAATTTCTATTTTAGGAATGTTAGGGTTAATAAAAATGAAAAGTTAATTATTTTTAAAAGTCTAGTAAATTGCGTTTACGCAAAAAGGTATGCGCAAATAAGCTTAGGTTTTTATAAAAACTTAAGGTAATGTTAATAATTAAGTAATTAATTAATAAATAAATAAAATAAAAAAAAGGAAAAGATGCCATTCGGCCGGATAAGGGAAAGAAAAGAAAAAAAGGAGTTTTAAAAGGAAACAAACTCTAATTAGATCTTATCTATAATTAATTGGGGGCCTATAAATACAAAATAAAATCCCAAACCCTCCCCCCTTTGTAGAACCGGTCGAACAAGAGAGAAAAGAGGAGGAAAAATTAGGGTTTTTGCTTTTGTGAAGAAATCAAGCTCTAAGGTAAGTTTTAATTAATCCTTGTTAGTTATTAATCTTTAATCATGTAATAATTAATATGGTGGATAATTAGGGTTCATTAAGATCAGTAATTAATGATATAATAATCATGTTATAATGATTAGGGTTTAATTAGAAGCTTATGGATGTAATTGGTTAAACTTAATTCGCGTTAGAATTTGATTTGGATTGAGGCAGAATTAGGGCTGTGTTGTTCAGCCATTATCTCAATGATGGTAATAGCTTTTGTCAAGTTTCCGATTTCTATAACGTAGCTCAGAGAGTCTAGTTTTCATAACATCTGGCCTCGAAGGCATAACATCTTGCCTCGACGGTTTTTTGGTAGGGGAAGTCATTCAAAGTGGTGTTGTAAGAAAAGTTGTCAAAGTAGTAAATACGGGTCAGATTTAGGTCAGATTACGAGGTATAAAACCCCCACTTAAAATTCGAATTTAGCTTAGCCCTTTTACAGGAGTTTATTTCTATGTGTGTATTAAAAATCCCCCAAAGGAGGGCTTCTTATTTGGAGTCTAAGTATGATTTGTAAGTCCAAACGTTTTAGTGTGCAATCAGATCCAAATTAGGACTGTTTTGAAGTTTGATTTTCTTAGGAGTACTTGTGCATGTAAATGGATCTTGGGAATCATGATATAGTTAATATACTCATAAATGAACATAGGAGATTTTTGGTATGAATTATGGAGGTCAGTAAGTAGAGGTTTTGAGTACGTTAAGTCACGTTAAAATTCTGTAGTTTTGAACAAATTATGACTAACTAGTGAAACTTGTTAATGAAGTGGTTTAAGTTGGGTATGGTGTCGGGGTGACCCATGGGGTTAATAAAACACCTTAGATATCCATCATATGATTGTTACATGTGCATTAAGCTTTTGGCTTAGTAGCGTGTAACACGAGTTATTTTGTTGTATAGATTTGTGCTAGTTGTTTATGAAGCTTATTGTTGGAATCTTTTGGAAAGCTAAGCAAATGTGAGTTTCATAGCCCCTTTTTCTCATGTTATTTTAGGGTGAGAATGATGCTTATTGTCGTGTTAAAATGTTTTTTAAGCTTGCTGTGGTTATGTTTATTGGATCGTGGGCACGTTTCGTCCAGTTGTGTTGCGATATGATATGTTTTATATTCTGGATCCCAATATGCAAAACGAGGTGTGACGGTGGTAAGACTGCGTGAGCTAATATGAGGCCATGTAGCGCACATATGTAGTTGGAATGATTGTGGATCATGGGCACGTTCTGTCCCGTTCTTGTTAATTGTTGTCATGAATTGTTTTGGTAATTGCAACAGCTAATTGAAAGTTTATTTTGGATATTGTTGTAAGTCGTAAACCTATGATTCTCGCTCAACTTTATGTTGACGTTTTAAGCATCATTTTTAGGTGAGCTTAATGGTGCTAAGATAGAGTGAAGTGGCTAGAAGAGACCGTAGGATGCTTGGATTTTCTTTATGCTTTTTGTTTGAATAAATGCGTTTGCATGAATTGTTTGGATTATGTTTTGCATGTCATTTATTGACGAGACCTCGTTCTCATTAATAAAGACACCATTAGGTTTTGGGTATTGTTATGAAACTTTGTGTCTTTGCTTTACTTCAGTTTTCATTTTAGTATTCTCTATATAGACACCATGTGTTGTGATGATATCCATTCTTGTTTACACCTCGCGTTTCCGCCTTGGCGGGGTGTGAGAAGGAAGTGGTGCCTTTGTAACATCATCATCTTGAATTAAGTCAAGGAAAAGTTGTTTATTCCATAAGGGTTTGGTGGTTATTCTAGATTTTGTAGAAGATGTGTTTATGGAGGAAGTTTGAGAGGATGCCATAGAGGAGTTTGAGGTTGAAGAAGATGAGATGATGTAAGTAAAATAAAGAAAAGAGAGACTTATTATAGGAATATGTGGTGAATGTGGTTGAGTATAGGGTAATGTTTTATCCCATGGCTAATAAGAATGGTTGTGAAAAGTTGTGAGGAGTTGCTAAAATTATGAAAAAGTGGTCAAATAGATAAGACAGGAAATAGTAAATTTCGTCTGTTCAGTGGATGGTCCCCTGATATATGGGACGGTCCTAGATATATATGGGGACCATCCATATAAATTAGGGACCATACCCTATTACTAACGTATTTTACTTTTCCAGCTTTTATCCAGTGGTCCATAAGGCTAAAAGGTTGTGTTTAGGGGGTTGTTTCTGCAGATCTTATGATCTTAAACCACTAAAGAATATATTCTTAAAAATTATAAACATGTATAAGTACTAGGAGAAGCATTTATGCAAGTAATCATCATTAATAAGTAAGATAAAGCAACTTGAGAAAATAATATGCATGTATGTAAAATAAAAGCATTCAAAAACAAGATATTAACCATTCAACATGTAATATGTATTAAAATCCTACATAATCATTTAACTTGCACTGTTCCAGTAGGTAATCTTCCCATCTATCTTTTTGTTAGCCCAGTTAGTGTTAGAGGAAACATTCGTAGCATGATCACATCATTTGAAACTCTAGGAATGATAAAAAGACTAGTAATCTCCAGCACCTTTTCCACGTGCTCGTATGCATCCTCATCCTTGTTCCCGGAAAAAGTATTGTCCCTTAACTCTCTCAGGATTTGACTTATAATTTCAAACTTCACATTTCCCCTAATCGTGGGTCTCATTATTCTTGACCTTTGATTACTTCGGACTAAACCCAAGTACTGCTCCATTATGAGCGTCTCAATATCAACTTCACCCATCTCTTTGGATTCTGATTTGGATGACTCAGATTCATAAAAAGAGTGAATGTTATGAACAGACATTGGCATGATATCTTTTCTGACTCGAAACTGTCTTTCTGGATTTGTGTAAGGCGTGAGTATCCTAAAGTTTCCCATCCTAGTCATGTACATGAAAAGTTTATGAAAGCTTAGTAGAATGTCAAGAATAAAAGAAATGACAAATAACTAAAATTCTAAAAATGCACAGGTTTATAGAAATTCAAATTAAAAGAAGATTTTAGCTCCCTAGTAGTGACGCCAAAAACTTAATGCATGCATTTTTTTACAATTACCAAGTTTTAATATTTTTAAAACTCGTTCACCTAATGGTCTACAAACGTACTAACGAGCAAAGAACCTGATCTACTGTTGTTATGATTGTTATTTCCTGTTTAATTACGATTTTATTGGATATCCTTATAACCTTTCATTGATCTCTAGGTTTTGGCAGTGTAGAGGGTGGCTTGGATTTTATTAGTCCTGTTAGTAGACAACCGGTTAAACATGGGATTAGTGGGGTACTAGGGTAGATTGGCACCTATCCCTAGTGTTGGAATTAAATATATTACCGCCTTAGTCACATTAAACACTTAAAAAGCACAGGAACTCTTTCAGAGAGGGTTAATAATCTGTATAGATTATAGAATTGGTCTTAAGGATAGTTGGGGGTTAACCTCTACAGACTTGGATGCCCTACCCGTGTGATCCTATAGGAATTGGGATCGCAGAGTAAGTATAGGACAAACCTCAAATGCTAATTTGGGTCTGTCAATATTAGATCCATCAATGAAACTTGTAATTAAACATTGCACAGGAAAACATAATCACAACAGTAGTAATGAAATGGCTAGGCTAGCGCGCTTTTCTCCCTGATAACTTCTATCAATTTACTTTTCTGCATTTACTTTTCTTAAGTTTTTAAAATCAATCTTAAAACCATTTTCCAAACGTAAAAAAATCAAATTAGAACTAGTAACCTTAGCTCTTGGGACGACCTCGGATTTACCAACTACTGCACTACATACGACCGGGTCCTCTGTCCGTTAGTGCGTTTATCGGTAGACGAGTTTTATAAATTTAAAACTTGGCAAATAATTATTTAAAACAATTTTACCCATCAAGTTTTTGGCGTCGCTGCCGGGGAGCTAAAATTAGTTATAGTTTGATTTCTTTTATTATTAAATTTTATTACTAAGCATTTCAGGAATCATAATGGCTGAGGGAGAAATCGACGACCTCACCATGGAACAATACCTAACATTAACTCGAGGGAACCAGGCATCGGGCGTGGTTAAACCTGAAATTGAAGGCAATGTGAATTTCAAAATCAAGAGTCAATTCATGCGAGAATTAAGGAAGGACACCTTTTCCAGAAACAAGAATGAAGATGCTCATGAGCATGTAGAGCGAGTTTTATACATTGTCAGCCTATTCAACATTCCAGGAGTAACCCACGACACAGTCATGCTACGAGTTTTTCCCATTACACTCACTGGAGCCGCTAAAAGGTGGGTAGATAGACTTTCCCCAGGAACCGTCGATTCCTAGGATATTCTTAAGAAAGCTTTTATCCAAAGGTACTGTCCGCCATTAAAGACCGCCAAGTAGCTTGAAGACATCCATAACTTCAAGCAGGAAGGTGACGAAACATTATAACAAGCTTGGGAATGGTATAATGACCTGCTTTATAAATTCCCAACTCATGACATCAATAGCCATCAGAAGGTGAATATATTCTGTAATGGTCTAAGCACCATGAACCGCCAACTGCTTGACTCGCAAGTGCCAATTCCTGGCATGACACCTGCTCAAGCATTGACGGCCATTCAGACCATAGCTGACCACTCCCAAAAGTGGCATGATGGTCCATCTAGCAGGAGCATAGATAATAATAATAGTAACACTGAAGGAATCGTTACTATTGTAAGCAAACTGGATAGTTTAGGTCAAGACATGAAGAAATTAACGGAAAACGTTCATGCTATCCAAGTGGGATGTCAAATTTGCAGAGGATCCCATCTCGACAAGGAGTGTCCTCAGAACAAAGAAGTTAAGAGCGTTGAAGAGGTTAAATATGGTGACTTCGGACGTCCTTCACCTTTCAGTAATGGAGCAAAATATCATGTAGGCCCGCCGGATACTACACACGCATTGACAATTGCCAGTCCTTTAAAGAAAAGAAGCCAAGCTTGGATGAGCTTATGAATAAACACCTAGAGGAATCAACACGAAGAAGTGCTGAGATGGAATAGTGGGTGAAGAAACTCCAGGAGAATGCAGAGATCAATACTCGAAATCAAAGCGCTTCTCTCAAAAACCTGGAAACCTTGATTGAGCAGATGATAAAAGAGTTTCACGCAAAAAATGTTAGTGAAATGAACAATTCATCATTCGACCAATGCAAGGCAATTTATGATGACAAAGAGGATCCACTCAACAACGAAATTAATGAACCCCATGAAGTATCTTTCATTTCTGATGATCGCACACATGTAGTTCAAGAAGAAGATGTATCATCAAAAATATTATCGTGCCAACTACCACCAAAAGAATTAAAACCAGGGAATTTCACTCTTCCTTGTACTATTGGAAGTTTAAATTTTTATGCTATGGCAGATTTAGGCGCGAGTATTAATGTCATACCCAAATCTATGTTTGAACACCTAAAACTAGCTAGACTTAAGAAAATCGACATGCTAGTTGAAATTACTGATATTACAAAAAGGGCCCCAATAGGAATAGTTGAAAACATCCTTATTAAGATCGACAAATTCTTATTCCCATTGGATTTTGTGGTTATAGATATGTTAAAAACACAAAACGAAACCATAATTCTCGAAAGACCATTCCTTGCAACTATCCACGCTGAGATTGATGTTTTTAACAAAGAAATCTCTTTAGGAATTGGGGATGATATGGTTACTTCAACATGAAAAGGAAAGTTAATAATTTCACAACCCCGATAGGAACAATTTATATGATAAACTCAAATTGTAATGATGAACCATCTTCTAGTAGTGACACACCAACAGACGAGTCTTCCATGGTGGAAAAGTCTGACGAGTTAATACAGAAGCATGATAGCAAGAAGACTAGGATACTTAAACCTAACACACACATCCCTAACGCACATTTTTGCAAACCAATTAAGCAAATTTGCAATGAAACACTAGGGTTTTGGCCCACATTTAACCCAACCATGAAGGCATGTAACGAAGAAGTCGAAATCTATAGGATGAATGAAGAAGGGGTGTTGAAATTTCGGTGCTGTTACCTTGATGGCGATAGAAAAAGCATAAGAGGGAGTGGTTTATCATTTCCTGAATTCCTCTTGGTGAGGTACGAAGAAACCTAGGGCAATGACTTGATTTGAGACAAGAGATATGCAGAGTGGTGCAATGAAAACTCAAGCCCAAACACACCAACTTCAAAGTTTACTTCAATCCAGAAGGGTTACAAACCTAGACCAAAGGACTATCCTTTTAAGGATTGGTTATTAACAAAGGTGGGACACACTAACATAAGTGAACAAGTTAAGAGAGCCCTATTAAAAACATGGCTCATTGATTGTTTTCAAGAAGAACTAGTCAAAGATCCACGATCAAGGAGTTTTGATGACTATAAGTAGATGTTCGAGATGGAAATTGACCAGTTAGCTGACGAGTATGAATTAAGGATAGGAAAGAAATGACATATGCCAGATGACATATGGGAAAATTGTAAGAAAGTACAAGGGGATAATACATATTGGTGGTATGATCAAAAATCAGAAGAGGAGGAAAAACGAGAAATAGGAACTCACATAGAAGGGTATGATCCACCAAGGGTCCATGTAGAAACTTTCAAAATAAAAAGACGTGGAATCATAAGGGAGGGGGTGAATACGTTTCCATTATCAACTTAAAACTTTTGTATCAAACAATCAATCAAGTTTATACTACAATAACTATACTAAAGAATATCAAACAAACAATATCATCACAACACAATATATAACACAAACATAGATGCAATGTAAATATAAATATAAAGCGATAAAGGCAAATATAAATGTAAAGCGATAAGTAAAAGAAAGCGCAAACTAGACACGATGATTTATAGTGGTTCGGCTACGAAGCTCCTCTTCGCCCTACTCCACTCCCCGAGTACCCAACCCGAGAGTTACTTCACTAGATCTACAAGCTCCTTTAAGTCAGAGAAAACCATACAACGTCGCTTACACTTTATCTGGTACTAAGCTAAATACCGAGTCCTACTTCGAGGTAGAACCAACCTAACATCGCTTACACTTTATCCGGTACTAAGCTAAATACCGAGTCCTTCTTCGGGTATAACCAAACCCGTTATGTTTTATGGCCTAAACACATTAACCATCTAACGTCTAGTTTGTTGTATAATGATTGATACACAAATGTGTATAATGATGATCTAAGACATAATTGTCAATTGGATGTAAAAGCCTAATCTAAAACATCAAGATCACTAAGCATGATGTTGTTGATAAAGATAACAAGTCTCTTGGCTTATTGTGATGGATCTTCATATGTGTAGGTGTGTGGTGGATGATGATGGCAAGATCTCTAAGTTTTCTTGAATGGAGGATCATGTAGAATCATGCTTGCAATAAATAAAAGTTAGAAGCATTATGATCATGGGTTATTGGGGTTTTGATGACATGATTTATTATGTTTTTACATTATAAAAACTTGTTTATAATGATCCTAAATGTGTGTAATAATGTGGAAGAAAGGTTGTGAAAAGCTTGGGTGAAAAACTAAGAAAATGGGTGGTATTTATAAAAAAACCCAAAACTTGGCCATCAAGGTGC
>BQNB010027589.1:3731-6231 GCA_026074375.1 Tanacetum coccineum
CCCTTTTCACACTCTTACACCTCATCCTAGCTCTTATGACTCACCCTAGATACTCCTTGGTCACCACTCTACAGCCCTTGGCTTCCACACCAAGTTACTTGGTATAACACCTCGTGTTTTAGGGTCATTGTAGGACATCAATAAATCCACTATTTACTTTTAGTATTGTACGCGTTTGCTTTTAAATTGAAATCGTTAAGTTAAATCGCGTAAGCTAAAAATTATCGTTCAATGTAAACGGGCATCAAACAATTAAATGTTTACATCAAGCAAGTGTTAAGTAATTATTTTGAGGATGATTATTAACTTTGTTCATTTTATTTTTATTGGTTGCGTAAAGTGTTTACGTTTCACGATAAAATACGTTTAGGCATACCTAGAACCACCAAAACTTTTCTACGCTTCAACAAATACCCACAATTATACCCAATACTCAAAATTTACAAAATAACATCACATATATACATATATAACCGGATATAGGTGGAGAGATACAAAGAAATATCTTACAAAACATCCTTCCTTGATTTCATGGGATGTTCTCTAGTTTTAGGAACCAAGAGCTTTTTTTCTTACTAACTCTAATAGTGAAATTGACCATGAGACTTCCTTATTTCACTCTTTGTGTCTTAGACTTTCCAAGAGGTCTTTGACTAGTCCATGTTAATAAGTATAGAGTGCAAGTAACATAGAACTCATACACTCTCATTTTACAAAGAAAAACTTCACCATTCTCTCCCTTTTGCCTCCATAACCCACGGCCAAACCCAAATACATACCAAATCCATACCAAAATTTATTTACAACATTTACACACATTCCTACATGATATCTAAGATAACCTAAGGTGATTTGAAGGATTGGTTTAAGGTTTACAAGGGTTAATCAAGCAAGAAGCAAGATTAGGGTTTCATTTGGAATTAGGGTTTTCAAGGGTTGTAAGCTAGGGTTTGGTTTCTAAACAAGGGTTTAGATCACTTTGTTCATCACTACACTTCATATTAAGGTTACCTAAAACTCTTAATCTCTTTGTTTTCATGATTTTATGCATATATAATGTTTGTGTAGTTAATCACCATCTAAGAACATGTTTACTTGTAAAAATGGATTTTTACACTTGTTTATGATTTGGTAAACTTTTATATATGTTGTATGAATGTTCATATAATGTTATAATGGAAGTATAAGTAATGTACAAGTGTTGGTTATGTATAAAAAGTATATGTAAACAAGTTAACTAAAAAGTATACTTATGAAAGTTCATGGATAAATAAGTGTGTACACATTTGGATCTTGTGATTTTTGGACAATATATGGACTAATCATGGACTAGAGACCCTAAGGATGTAATACATGTGATAATAAGTATTGTAATGGACTTGTAACAAGGTGGTTAAGCTTAAAAGTACAAAAATCAAGTTTAAACATGTTTTTATCACAAACTTCAAAACTTGCTGTTAGAATTCGAATTTTAATCTATTGATTTTATGTTTTTATAAAATACTACATCTCATGAGGATTCCAAAAAGGTAAGAAATTCGAAAAATTGATTTATAACGAAGGAGATACGCTAATTACAAGTTATACGATAATTAAGCGCGTTATAAAATAAATTTTATAAAAAAAGTTATAAAATACTTCTGATATATAAGGTTTATTATATTTTCCAAATAATACATAATTTTAGGATTATAAAACAATAAGAATCGTAATTTTTCAATTAATAACGAAGGAGTTATGAATTACGCGAGTTTACGATAATAAATACTTTATAAAACTATTTTTATAAAAGTTAATATTAATCTCAGACATGAATATTTTAAAAAAATCATTAATATGATATAACTTTTAATAACAAAGATGTGCTCGAAAAATCACTAAAAACAGAGTTATAACGAATAAAATACGACATTTACGGGTTTTACGATAACAAAATCTATAAAAATAAATTTATAAACTGTCATGAACAGTAAAAACCACTGTTCATCATAGGACTAAAAATATGAAAATATAATATTTTGATAACTCGTCTTAATACGAAAGCGTAGACATAAGAAACGAAAAAAACGGGCTTAAAACGATAAAGTTACGTCGTTTTTACTAATGAAATATTTATAAATGTTTTAACTTTATAAATACGATTTCACAAAAGCAATTTGATGGTGATATAGCTATATAGAATTATATATGGTAGTAGTTATTCAAAATGCTTAGTACTTATACAGCCTATAATTAATTAGGTTGCTTTCGACGTTCATCTGACGCATTTTCCGTGATATAATCTGATATTCATTACTCAAGGTGAGTTCATAGCCCCACGTTTTACATCTTAATGATTTACAAGTTTTAGGGTGAGAAACATATGCCTGTTTTACAATTGGACGCAAGTGGACATTTCACATTACGATTACGTGTTTGCCTAAGTAGCGATAACCCATCTGAGCCCATTATCATGAAATGTCAATTACTGTTGTGAGCGCGAATGTTATAAATAGATCCA
>BQNB010027589.1:11231-57491 GCA_026074375.1 Tanacetum coccineum
TGCCAGAAAGAAAGCTCAACTAACAATAGCAAATAAAGACGTTCATGCTAAATAGTGAGCACTAATGAAAATGGCAATACGTAGTGTCAACTCTACAGGCCACATAAAAAATTCAGGCAATTAATCTGGATAGCATACATTTGACAAACATTAAAACACCTTTTATATAAAAACAATCTATAGAACAAACTACTACCTATGTGTCCAATTTCTGAAAACAAAATCAAAGCAATGAGAAATATATTCACCTCACCTCAGAAGAGATCAGTATTAAAAAAACAAATGACCTAGTTGATTGATGGCATGGTAGAAACCGTTTAGGTACAACAGATCAAGAACGGCCGACCTCTCGCACAGACGTACCTACCGCACCGTCTCGCTAGAACATTTGTGCACACACTAACAAAGAATTGAAAGACGGCATCTGAGCATTGTCTCACCTTTGTTAACGTCAAGACGCAACCAACAAACACACGGGAGATGTTATCGATCCAATCAATCGAGAATATCGATTAATCCGTGATAGGTATTGGTACAGGTTATGCGATGCTTTTGTGAGCCGAGAACTAAAATAATTACGCTTTGTGAATGGGATATCAATAACCTCCTTATTATAGATGCTTCTTTTGAAGGTCTTAGTAGAGTCCCTACGTTCTTTTTCTCTCTACAACGCAGCTTGTCATTCTCCCTCTCCGGTCCATTCTACTCTATAGCACTGGTCTCTTTTACAAAATACCTCACATACTTCTGTCCTTCTCTTCATTCCCTGAAGGATAGGCAGTATAGGTTTAATTTAGGGTCATGGAAAGATATTTCTGTGAGAGAGGCACGCATTATGTTTTATTGAGGGCACTTATGAGGCGAGAGACATGTGATCTAAAGATTTGGGTTTTCTGTAAACTTGGTGAGTATTGTTTTGGGTCGTTCATTGTTCATGACGTACAATGGTTTTAGCCCCCGGTGAGACCAAACGGACAGTGGTAGGACCCTTCATTCTAAACTCTTTGGCATTTCACGAAATCAGGCTCTTACCGACACTGACGGGTTGTTATGAGGAATGTGCTCAGGTACCTTTAGACTAACATCTTAATTACTACTTCTCTTGCTAGTTAAGTTAGTTAGGCTAAGTACAATTCAATAACAATGTATCACGGAAGCGCTCATCCCGAGAAAAAACACTTGTTCATTAATTGCACCAGACATAGTTATAGTAGTAATATTTAAGATGGTTCCTCATAAGTACCAAGTACTTTTAATATTAAATAGACATTGAATTATCGGCAAACTAATATATGGTAATAAGTCGCACTAACATCGTTCGGCTAATGCATAATTTAAAGGGTCATGACATTGACGAACGAGGAGCTAGGATACATTAAATCGTTAAATTCCCAACAGGTAAACTCCTCAAACGCCAACGCTGACGAGAGCCACCAAAAGAAACTCCCAAGACATAAGCCCTTTGATAACCACTCAAGTATTCTATATAGCATAATCCACCGACTTAATTCGTAATAGTCAGTAAATCACAAAATAGTTAGAGTACTAGACCTTACTTATATATATAGTCATAGCAATGACTTAAGTGTATATGTCATGAGTTATAATATATGAATATAATAAAAGTGTCAATGTCAACATTGACAACATTACGCTTATTGTTCAAGCCCATATTTTAGGGATATTTCACTTAAGACTGTAACAAATAAAGGAATCACTCTCGGTCGTATCTAAAGGTTAATAGATGAGTAGTCAGTTTTCACATTACAAGCCCTATAATCAATAGTTATTTTACAGAGAGAGTTCCTGAATCCTGTATCCTAGTGCTTCTGAAACACACTTTGACACTCATTACATATAGTATTTCAAAATGGTCTCTTTTGTTACAAAAAAAAGGGAAGGACTGAGCACAGGCTTTAGTTTCTTTCACCTCGCTATAAAATGTGTGGTGGAGTCAATTGGTTCACTGCACAAGATCATAAGTAGCATACTCTACGTGGGAAGACATTGAACTATATCATATTTCAATTCGCTGGAATAGTTTTGTAATATCAAATCGGGGCAAGATGTTTAGGGATGATTACTACATTGCTTTGATAGATTAACAAACTACACTAATGTCTTAAATAAAGAAGAATGAAACAACAAAGGGATTTATACTATCTCTTTTTTTCTACACAGTTAATATTTTCTTAGATTCATAGTAGATGCGTATGAATAGTTTAACATTACTGTTCAAATAACAGCTCGTTTGCGTTTTAATATCAGCGTAAACTCGTAATCGCATAACTTATTCGGTTTAAAAAGCTCCGTTTTTATTCGATTTTTCGAGCACGTTCACTCCGTAATTGAAAAGTTTTAATCATATTATGGACTGTTATATAAACGTAACTAAGTTTGACCTTCTGTGTGGTGACAATGTAGTACTTATATTTTATAAAAATTGTTTTAATAATAGGGTATTAACTAACATATCACATGAACTCTTGTAATGGTCATACCTTCTTCCTACATTGGTAATTTAATTCGATTTTTTTTTTTTTTTCGATACACAATATCAGTTTAAGACCCCATCGATCTTAGGGTCCCTAATTCATCATTTGTCCATATATTGTCCAAAAATCACAAGATCCAAATGTGTACACACTTATTTATCCATGAACTTTCATAAGTATACTTTTTAGTTAACTTGTTTACATATACTTTTTATACATAACCAACACTTGTACATTACTTATACTTCCATTATAACATGATATGAACATTCATACAACATATATAAAAGTTTACCAAATCATAAACAAGTGTAAAAATCCATTTTTACAAGTAAACATGTTCTTAGATGGTGATTAACTACACAAACATTATATATGCATAAAATCATGAAAACAAAGAGATTAAGAGTTTTAGGTAACCTTAATATGAAGTGTAGTGATGAACAAAGTGATCTAAACCCTTGTTTAGAAACCAAACCCTAGCTTACAACCCTTGAAAACCCTAATTCCAAATGAAACCTTAATCTTGCTTCTTGCTTGATTAACCCTTGTAAACCTTAAACCAATCCTTCAAATCACCTTAGGTTATCTTAGATATCATGTAGGAATGTGTGTAAATGATGTAAATAAATTTTGGTTATGTATTTGGGTTTGGCTGTGGGTTATGGAGGCAAAAGGGAGAGAATGGTGAAGTTTTTCTTTGTAAAATGAGAGTGTGTGAGTTCTATGTTACTTGCACTCTATACTTATTAACATGGACTATTAATTTTTGAGGAGGAGCTTGTAAAACCGAGTTTTAATGCGTTTAGGCACATACTCACATGTCTACTTTGTGTGTCTAAAACATTTCAAAAATGTTTAAACAAATGAAAAAAAATGTTACTAATATTTAAACAATCATTTTGTTAAAACATATACAAGTAGCTCAAAATCAATTTCACATGGAATTTACTAAGTCATAATCAAATTCTCTCAATTGGTGTCATATGTGTGAAATTGAGGGGGAGCAAGAAGAAACAGTTCCACACTCATGCTGTAACAATTTTCTCCCCACAGAATTTTTAAGTCAAATTTTAATCACTGGGTATTTCAAAAACTAAGTGCATTAGTATATAAAATAAGGGGAGAAATGTAATTAAAATGTGATCTTGAAAATAATAAGTGATCTAATCGACTCAAAGTGTTTGATATTCTTCGGAAAAGGTTTTATGGTTCGATCTCATACCTAACAACATCTTAATTCATGACGATTCTAAAGTCATAAGGTGGTTAGGTTAGGTATTAGTCCTATGATCCAACCAGAACCAGAGGGATCTACCCAAGGACAATCCATAGTTAGAAATAGCAGTCCTTAGGTATGATTGGATATGAATGAGTATAAGGGAATAATGCCGACTAAGATTTGGATCTTTCTTTTCGGAATTGGTCTCATGTTCCCAGTAAACTTCAGGACCTTCCTCTGTGAGTTCCATCGAACCTTGAATATTGAATTGCGGCTTTTGCTTCAGCAACCCGTTTAACTCACGTCCATTATTTCTATACCTGGTACACCCTCGACAAACTAAAGCTTGTTATCAAAATGAAGTCCATCCAACAGAACGGCTAATGGTTCGTCAACATGGCACTTTTTCAAGTTAGATACATGAAATGTATTGTTGTCTCCAACCCTTTCCAACACCTTGAAAGGTCCAACACATCTGGGGTTTAGCTTCCCCCGTTTGCCAAAACGTACGACCCCTTTCCAAGGCGAAACCTTAAGCATAACCTTATCTCTAACTTGAAATTCCATTGGCTTATGCTTTAAATCGGCGTAACTCTTTTGTCTATCACGGGCGACTTGCATCCTTTGCTTGATCTGGATGATCTTCTCTGTTGTTTCTTGAACTAATTCTGGACCAGTGAGTTGCACTTCTCCAACCTCGGCCCAACAAACAGGTGAACGACACTTCCGACCGTAAAGTGCTTCAAATGGTGCAGCCTTGATGCTAGCGTGATAGCTATTGTTATACGAGAACTCGACCAATGGCAAATGGTTAACCCAACCCTTTCCAAAGTCGATCACACAAGCATGCAGCATATCCTCAAGAGTAGAATAGTCTCTCGCTAATTTTGCCAGTCAGATCTGAGGATGATATACATACTCCATCATCATTTAGTTCCCAAAGCCTTCTGAAGTGATCTCTAGAAATTTGATGTAAATCTAGGGTCATGATCATAAATAATTGAGACAGGGATTCCATGCCTCGTGACCACTTCCTTTAGGTACATTCTTGCCAGTTTCTCCACGGGATTAGTTTCCCTTATGGGTACAAAGATTGCAGACTTAGTAAGTCGGTCGACAATCACCCAAATAGTGTCATAGCCTTGTGACGACTTAGGAAGCTTCATGACAAAATCCATAGTGATATTGTCCCACTTCCATTGAGGTATATCGGGTTGTACCAACAATCCTGATGGCCTTTGGTGTTCGGCCTTGACTTTAGCACATGTCAGACATTTGCTAACATAGGTGGCGATGTTGGCCTTCATATTGGGCCACCAATATAGCTTCTTCATGTCCTGATACATTTTGTCAGAACCTGGATGAATAGAGTATTTTGACTTGTGGGACTCGTGCATAATCACTGTCCTCAAATTACCATAACATGGCAACCAACTCTTGACATTAAAGCATAGAGTTCCATCCGCACGAGGTTCCAACTTTTCCATTCTAAATTTCTCCGTATCCTTTGAGTTTTCAACCAACATGCCTCCAACATATTCGTTCTTGATGTTCTCTGGTTTTCGTGCTTCAGTCTGAGCATTTAGGATTTGTTTAGGAAGATCCAAGCCAATATTCATCACTAAGGCTCGAACTCTTAATGGTTTACTCCGCTCCTTCCTGCTCAAAGCATCAGCAACAACATTCACTTTCCCTGGGTGGTAACGGATCTCACAGTCGTAATCACTAAGCAGTTCTAACCAATGACGCTGCCTCATATTCAGTTCCTTTTGATTAAGAATGTGTCGTAGACTCTTGTGATCCATGAACACCATACACTTGGTTCCTTATAAATAGTGTCTCCAAAGTTTAAGAGAAAACACTACCGATCCAAGTTCTAAATCATGAGTTGTATAGTTCTTCTTATGAAGTTTTAATTGGCTTAATGCATAAGAAATTACTTTCTCTCTTTGCATTAATACAGCACCCAATCCCTTAATAGCACAGATCGCAATAGACTTAAATACTTCGCTTCCCTCATGTAAAAGCCATAATTAGCGCCTGCTTAACTTCTGTTTTAATAACTAAAAGGCGGCTTCGCTTATCTCCCCAATCAAACTAACTCTCATACTTTATGAGAAAGCTTTAGGTCTTCGACTGGAAAATCTTTGAAAATCCTTTGAGAATCTTCGGTAATACCCACGGCGAGACCTAAGAATTGCGAATCTTCGTTGGTGTTTTCAAGGAGATCCCAATCCTTTATGGATTTGATTTGCGAGGTCTAGGTGAATTGCCTGACTATCAATCACGTGGCCGAGAAATTATACCTTAGGAATCCAAAATTCACATTTAGAGAACTTAGCATACAACTTCTCTTTCTTAAAGCAATCAGACCTGCCTTAGGGTTCTTCATGCTCCCTTCGTTGTTCTTGGAGTAGATAAAGGATATCCGTCCCCATAAAGACAATCACAAAATTTATCTAAAAATGGGGCTTGCATACCGCGGTTTCCATAGGTCCATAAACAACGTTGTGTGCGTTCTCAATCCAAATGGCATAACTTGGAACTTGCAATGACGCACTATCAAGTTCGGAATGCATTTTTTTTGGGAATATTCCTCTTCCGTACTCAAAGCTGACGATAACCTGATCGCTAGGTCAATCTAGAATAAACACTAGATCCTTGTAGTTGATCAAACAAATCATCGATCCTTGGGAGTGGATAACGATTCTTCACTGTTAGCTTGTTCAGTTCCTGATAGTCGATGCACATTCAAAATGATCCATCCTTATTTTTGACAAACAAGATTGGAGCTCCCCAAGGTGAGGAACTAGGTCTTATAAAGCCCTTTTCAGATAGTTCTTTTAGTTGCTCTGACAACTCTTTCATTTCAGAAGGCGCTAATCGATAAGGTGCCCGTGCTACAGTGCATCCCGAGGTATAAATCGATATTGAAATTCGGACTTGCAGTCGAGGAAGACTCGACAAGTCCTTAAGGAATACATCAGGAAAATCTCGGACTATCGGTACGTCCTTAAGTCGCTTCTCCTTCGACTTGTCTTCCGTCTCCTTTGTAGTAACGTTTGCCAAAAAGACTAGACATCCTTTTAGCATGTATGCTTGTGTCTTGGTGTACGAGATAATGTGCAGGACGAGCCTCGTTTCCCCGGTTGCTTCTATCACTGTGAACGATTAGAGTTTCATTCGCAGGGGATATGAACGATCTTCTCGGCACACACAATGATTGCTTGGTACTTTACCAACCAATCCATACCAATATATACGTCAAGAACATAACCAAAGTTTCTACGGTATTAAGTCTATGTTGAAAGGGGTGGTTCAGGATGTGAATGTGTACAACCCCTAAGGATAGTGTTCAACCTAATTATTCTCCCGACGGCTAGTTCAACGTCATAATAGTGATCTAATGCAGTTGGTGTGATATCAATTTTAGGCTAAATGTAGTAGACACAAAACTCCTATCGGCACAGTATTGAATAAGATAGAAGCATAGTGGTTGTATAGAAGGCACGTACTCGTCCAATGGACGTTGGTGAGTCTGGGTTTAACCCGCATGCCCTACCGCATACACTTTGGCTGGAGCATTGCCACCTCCAACTTGGTTACCACGGTTGTTGTTGTTCTACAGCTTTAGACATTCTCTCTTAAAATGTCCTTGAACTCCACACTTTATATCAGCAAGTAGGCTCCTGACACCACCTAGTTCTCCATCTAAACTGTTAGCATTGTTAGGGTTGACAGTGCTTCCTGGTAGTCCACGAGGCCAGATGGCCCGAATTTTATTGCACCTTGATGGCATCTGGGAGCACATAAGAGACCAATCGTGTGAAATGTGTGCATTTTGAGCATAGGGTTTAGATCCCCCATATAGTGCTCTTTTCACCAGTCCTACAGGTAGAAGCCTGGCCAGGTTCTGCTTTTGTTCTGATGTTGTTGTTTGTTTGTTGGTTCTGATGTAAAAATAGATGCGGGATGTGAGGCTGACTCTAGGAGGGTGTGTGTGCCTTAAGGTGTCCTCAAACTTCCTTTTACTCTCTGTCTGACGTTCAGCAAAAGTGCGGATTTTATTATCCATTAGCTTGGTTGCGATTTCAACTGCATCTTGCATTGTCTTTGGTTTATACGCCACTACACTCCCATGAATCATGTCGGGAAGGCCACCGACATATTTTTCACTTTTATCAGATTCTTCGGGAAACATCCTCCTGCACAACAAAGCCAATTCATGAAAGCGTTGGGTATAACTTGTCAAGTCAGTACCCTTCACCTTCAGATCCCAAATCTCTATTTCCAATTTCTTGATTTCATTTCGAGAACAATATTTGTCAGTCATCATTTTCATGAGTGTTTTCTAAGGCATACCGTAAGCGGCATCATGACCAACTGTCCTGTTGAACATGAGGTCCAACCAATGTTAAAAACACACTAAATGGAGAGTGCAAGTAGCTAACTTGACTTGATTCTCAACTGCACAATTACTGATTTAGAAAACAGACTCCATTCTTTTAAACCATTGAGATAGACTGGAAACTCCTTTCGTGCCTTTGAAGTTTAATGGTTGACATTTGAGAAAGTCAGTGTAAGTATATTCACAGGCAGTCTCGTTTTGTCCTTACTAACACTCATTCCAGAATTATGGCTTATCATCGCTATTCGATTCCTGCCAGCATCACGTGCTGCAATAGCGGCAGTACGCCTTGTCAATCATTGCCTGAACTAGGGCATTAGTAACAGAATGTGTGTTTGGTTTATTTTCGGTGGCTGTTTTGACCTCGTGGCTCTTTTGGTGCCATTTTCTTCAATCACAAGAAAATATAATACCCGTTATATTTCGCAAAATCATAACCATGACATGAAATATACACAATAAGTAAAGAGAGATCACAACACATAGTGAAATATACAACTGAATTGACGTTAACAATGGTGTAGCTAAATCGACATTCATTCATAATAAATTCGATTATAAACATGACATAATACCACCATTTCATATATAATTGGAAAACATACATGATTGGTTCAGATACAAAATGATCACAATGATTAGGTTACAAGATAAAATATACAACCTAAAGCCATACTAGCCGGGAGTTACCCGTAATACTTAGTATGTTGTATAAAATAACTAGCCATAACATGATCTATGAACTGCTACCAGCCTCTTCTGGTGCATCAGGCTGTGCCGGACCTTTAGTGGGTCCCTGCTGACTCTCGAACTCTATCATCTGGGACTGAAGTATCTTCAACAGCTTTAGTGCCTCAATGAACTGTACTTGTGTCCCAACGGTCTTTGCTATACTGGGCCAAGACAACAACTTAAAAAACAATAAACCATGTGGCCAACAAAAAAACCGAGCTGAACACCTAAATACAAAAAAAAAAACCAAAATCAAGAACAAAAAAAAAAAAACCAAAAGGAACGCAGTCTATAATCGTCCCCTGGCTCCTGCGGACCGCTGCCGTGCATCATCTTGTAATCACTGCCTGCTAACCTAATACAGTAGTACGCAGTGACATAACCTTTGAACGTGCAAGATCACTAGCGTCCATGGATCACCCCAAGCCTCTCGAGATATCCTAGCTTCTCTCTCCATCAGTAGAGCTGTACGAGCATGTGCACGCCTATCCCTATACAGCATGTTGAGTCAACCAACCATCAACTGTCGCTTAGTCTGCTCATCATCTAATCTCGTATAAATTTCGTTTGTGTCTTGCCTAACCCTAGTGGTAAACTCTATCATCCGTCGACCCAACTCTGTGTCATCAGTCGCTGGTGCCCCTGGCATGTCCTCAAGCATCTCTGCACCAAGGTGTCGTGATCCCATAACTGAATCTCTCTCTAGATATCCCGCATAATTCTCCTTCCATAGTGGCAAACAAAACCATAGTCCCCTGAAACCACCCAGGTGTCCAAGCAGTATAGGGCAGACGAGCTCTCTCCGGCCTCGTACCTAGGACCAAAAGCAAAACATAACCTCTTCCGAGGTGGTAAGCAAACCTCAGGCATGTCCGCTCCATGGTCAGCAGAGGGTAGCAGCAAAGATGGTGATGAAGTAGGTAGTGGTATGGGTAAGAGTGGTGGTGTCCCCGATGGTGGGGTACCTAATGGTGGTGTATCTACTTTGGTGTGGGAGAGTATGATATGTGGCGGTGGTGAATGGGAAGTAGATAAGGCCTCGGCTCTTAGTTGGATCATAGCAGCTCGATATCCTAATGGATAAGTAGGACTAGTAGGTGGTGGTGATGATACAGGTAATGGTGATAGTATCGGGGGTAGTGGTGGAGAAGGAATCTGAGGCATTTGGATGATGACCAAGGGGAAAGTGTGCTGGTGGTAGGAGTAGGTTTTTTAAAGCAAGGAGTCTGCAACCTCTGTATCAGAACAAAATGTGTAGGTGGCTCAATCTCGCATCGATATCCAGCAGTAACCTGATATGCAGAGGCGGGTGGTGGTTGGCCGCAAGACTCCTCGGTCTTAAACGCTCAGTCTCTCAGCAGATGGTCATGATCACCAAAACCTTGGGTAAAGCAATAGATAGCTGTAGAGCGGCATAATGCTAGGGGTGCTCCTCCTCCTCCATAACCCCCTCAAAATCAACATGCATCAACCTCGTCATCATCAGATGACTCATCCTCATCATCGCCATCGTCTCCTCCGTCGGCAGGATAATCAGCAGGATCCTCATCATTATCCTCCTCTAGATCCTCCTTAAAATCCGACTCAGGAACATAGCCTGGTGAATCACCAGTGGGTGAGGCAGCAGCAGGCAGGGCTGCTCCTCAGCTAGGAGTACCTCATCCTCTGGTGGCATGAACTCTGGATAAACCAGCTCTAGAACAAAGTCTGGTGAAGGTGGGTACTCAGGACCCGACACATAATAAGGAGATGGCGGGGCCTAAAAAGCACTACCTACTATACATTATATGACCTCTAAGCATCACGGGTGTCCAATCGACCCGAGATCCTGATGTCTGACAACCCATCCAAATGGACTAGACACAACAGTTTTAATGTAACTTGGAATCCCTTAGAATCAGACATGAGTGGTATCTGAAAATCAAATAATAGCTTAATATTAGTATTTACTATAAACTCTTATAGGTAATAATACATTTATACCATAACATGTAATATCAATCCTAAATCATCTAGTCTTAACCAAACTAATGCAACAAGTAGTGTATGTATATATGTCCCGAGTGAAAATCCCTTTGTATGAATGCAATGTTTGAAAATGGTTATAGTCCAGCAAAACATTTGTTCCTGGTTCTCTATAACCTTAAGCTCTGATACTAATCTGAACAAACCCCCAAAATTGGGTCGACAGCGGAATATGGTTGGGGGTGGGTACTTCATAGATCAAATAGCACACGAAAATATAAAGAACGACATAAAAAGCCGTTTAAAAACTGATACAATTGGATTTAACAAATTGGTTGTTACAAAACACCGAAGCTTCACTTGTTTAACTTGTTCAAAATACAAAATTTCACGCCATAACAGTATCAAAATGTAATGCATAAAATCTTTAATGCATGACATCCAAATCAAAACACCAATGTATCCCTTGCACCTCGTGCCTTATCGATCCCCTGAAAAACATTCTTAAAACGGTCAACATATTTGTTGATTAGAATTTAATAGTTTTTTAATAAAATGTATAATGTAGGACCGCAAGATTTCCCCATGATAATGCAACAGATGCAAACATCATAAAATGTAATTACGTTTTCCTAAGCTCATGACACTGAAGCTCGACATGTATGAATTGCAATATAAATTGCCAACATTGCCCGTGATGATGTTCTAACCCGCAACATCCTATGTCCGACATGGTATACGTTCGTTGTCCGGCAAACCGGCACAGTGAGCATGACTCACCCGAACGGGGATGTCAATTCCAAATAGATCTATTTATAACATTCGCGCTCACAACAGTAATTGACAGTTCATGATAATAGGCCTTAGAGGGTATCGCTACTTAACTAACATGTAATCGAAATGTGAAATGATCCACTTGGTCCAATTGTAAAACTGCATATGTTACCTTTTCTCACCCCAAAACTTGTAAATCATTAAAATGTAAAATGTAGGGCTATGAACTCACCTTGAAAGTGAATGATAACAAATATATCACAGAAAATGCTTCCCGATATAGACCGAATGCAACCTAATCCAATATAGGTCGTATAAGTTCTAAGCACTTTGAATAAATACTACCATATATAATTCTATATAGCTACATCACCATCTAATCATGTTTGTGAAATCAATTTATAAATTTAAAACGTTTATTAAATATCTCAATACGCAAAAACGAACGCAATTTCTTCTTTAAGCATGTTTCTTACTTACGTTTCTTATGTCCACTGAACGGAGCTTTGTATTAAGACAGTCATCAAAATGATTAAATTTTTTATATTTTTTTTAGTCCCCCTGGTGAACAGTGATTTTTATCTGTTCATAGACAGTTTATAAATTTAATTATTATAAATTTTAGTTATCGAAAACCGTAAATGTCATATTTTTATCCGTTTAAGCCTTCCAGATTATAGTGATATCTTTTTGAGCACGTCTTCGTAATTACAATCTTATCGAAAAATATAATAACATTTTAAAAAATTTTGTATCTTTTATGAGTAGTATTTTTACTGTTCATAGTTTATAAAATTATTTTTATAAACTTTAATTACCGTAAACTTGCGAAATTCATAACTCCTTCGTTATTGATTGAAAAATTACGATTCTTATTGTTTTAGAATCCTAAAGTTATGTAATATCTGGGAAAAATAATAAACCTTATATATCAGAAATATTTTATAACTTGTTTTTATAAACTTTCTTTTATAACGCGTTTAATTAACGTATAACTTATAATTAGCGTATCTCCTTCGTTATAAATCAGTTTTTCGAGTTCTCTACATGCCCACGATCCTTGTGACATGTAGTATTTTATAAAATCATAAAATATATATGTTAAATTCGAATTTCAAATAGAAGGTTTTGAACTTTTTCTTAAAATGTGTTTAAACTGAGTTTTTCTAACTTTTAAGTTTAATCACTTTGCTAAAAGTCCATTACAACAGTCATAATCACATGTATTTACATATTAGGGTTCTATTAAGTCTAAATGTTAGTCCATATATAATCCAAGAATCACAGATCCAAGTGTTACACACTAATTTATCCATGAACTTTCATAATTAACTTTTACTTTTTAGTTTAACTTGTTTACATATACTTTTTATACAGCAACCAACACTTGTACATTGCTTATACTTCCATTATAACATGATATGAACATTCATACAACATATATAAAAGTTTATCAAATCATAAATAAGTGTAAAAATCTATTTTTACAAGTAAACATGTTCATAGATGGTGATTAACTACACAAACATTATATATGCATAAAATCATGAAAACAAAGAGATTAAGAGTTTTAGGTAACCTTAATATGAAGTGTAGTGATGAACAAAGTGATCTAAACCCTTTGTTTAGAAACCAAACCCTAGCTTACAAGTCTTTTAAAAACCTAAATCCAAGCAAAACCAAAATTCTTGCTTTTCCTTTACTTAACACTTGTAAAAACCCTAAACCAAATATTCAAATCACCTGTTTATCTTAGATATCATGTAGGAATGTGTGTAAATGTTGTAAATGAGTTTTGTATGGATTTTGTATAGGTTTTGGGTTGAGTCGTGGGTATGTATGAGAGGGATAGAGAGGTTTTGTTTTATTTTCACCAAGGAAATGAGAGATGTGTGTGTTCAATCTAGTCTAAGGCATTATATACGTAGGAGACTAGTCAAGGAACACATTAAGGGAATTAAGGAATGTCTTGGTCAAGTAAACATGAAAGTCTTGCAAGGAAATATCTAAATGTTCCTAAAAGGTGAGATCATCCCATGAAATTTAGGGGAGGTGTTTTGTAGATAAAATATTTGTATCTCTCCACCTATATCCGGTTATATATGTATATATGTGATGTTATTTTACAAATTTTGGGTATTGGGTCTAATTTTGGGTATTTGTTGAAGCGTAGAAAAGTTTTAGTGGTTTCGGGTATGCTTAAACGTATTTTATCGCGAAATGTAAAAACTTTACGCAACCAATAAAAATAAAATTAATAATTATCCTCAAAATAATTACTTAACACTTGCTTGATGTAAACATTTAATTGTTTGATGCCCGTTTACATTGAATGATAATTTTTAGCTTACGCGATTTAACATAACGATTACGATTTAAAAGCAAACGCGTACAATACTAAAAATACATAGTGAATTTAGTGACGTCGTAAATGACCCTAAAACAAGAGGTGTTATATGATTGATAATAATTGGATGGATAAGTGATTGAAAGAGGTGTTGATGATTGATTGTTTGAGTATTATTGAGACTGATAAGGTGATCCATACTGTAGAGACTGATATTAAGAAACTCGTGGTTGAAATCGAGAGTTTTGGTATGAGTTTTGATGAGTTTGATAAATAGACTATGTCAATTGATGAGTTGCAACTAAAGCAAGAGGATATGAGTTGCGTTCATGCATTAAACAAACTTCATTTGCATGAAATTCATGTTGTCCCAAGTAAGCATGAAGCTGATCAATGTTAGTTATGTGCAAATCCCGAACCAGTTTGACATTAGTCACAAATTTGCTCCACTCAGGAGGAAGTGTATTCAAAAACTTGGTGTTCACTTGAAATTGTTCCAGTTTCACATTGTAGATGTTCATGTCATTGGGTAGTAGAGAAAATCTCAAGTAGAAGTCACGAAGTGTTTCCCCCTTTTTATAAGTAAACTTATCGAATTCATCATAAAGTTTACACTATCTTTCTTGTTTCGTCAATAAAGTTCCTTGCATGAGAAGTTGAATTCTTTCCCAAAGTTCCTTGGCAATTCGATGATTGATAACAAGTGCATAGACCTCTGGTGGAAATCCTTGAAGAATGATATTTGTTGCTTTGACATCACAATCAGCTTGATTGCAATCTGCAGGAGTAATTCAGAGTATTTTCTTGGCCTAGTCACACCATTTTCCTCAATTGTAGGCCAGATGAGTGGACCATTTTCAACGGATTCAAGGATCATTTGTCCATGTTGTCTATTCATCATGTATAGCTCCATTCTGTTTTTCCAAGAATCGACATACCTTTTTCCCATCCATAGTGGACATTGGTCAGCACCCGAAAAGAGTCGTTTGAGTCAGCAAGAGTCGTCATTGAGAAATTTGAATGTTAAAAGATTACTTTTTTGATCGAACAATGGTAGAAAGAAATTGTGTTTAATTAAGTTGTCTTTTTAGTGTTTTAATTCATGAAACTACACGGGATTTTACATGTCAAAGAAATAAACTGTATAATTTTGAAAATTGAGAAGATCGGTTTCAACTAAGAGTTAGTAGTTCCGTTTCCACTATAATTCAAGTAGATCGGTCTTCACTGAAATTTGATAGATCAATTTCTACTAAGAAATGAATAGATCTGTTTACAGTAGATCGGTTTCTACTAAGATAGTAGTTCGGTTCCAGTAGATCGGTTTCTACTAAAACAGTAGTTCGGTTGAAACTAAAAAACAATCAGTTGATACTAACTCGAAACCCAAAGTTTTAAAATCACAAAAAGACACATTTTTGATGGTTGTTTTGAAAAAATTCTTGTACAACTAGTGTTACTAACCCTATAGAAACAAAAAAAATGGAAACTTACTTTAAAAAAGGTTTTTTAAAGATTTTTTTCAAAAATTTTATAATATTAAAAAGCGCCGTAAAATGTAAAATCAAGATTTTGGTCTTTTAATAAAGGTTTCGAACACAAAAAGATGAACAAATGATGCTTTTCTGAATCTAAAAAAAAAAAAAACTAAAAAAAACAAAAAAAAATACTAAAGAAAAATGTGAGGATGTACATACACCTATATCCAAGGATATTAGATCAACTTTACCTATTGTTGATCCCTTCTAAACAGATCTTACTTAGCTTGTTAAAGCTTAGTTGTGTTGGATAGATCCAAAACAACTATAGTAGAAACTAAGATTGTAAATACTACAAACTATGCAAAATCTAGCTTGTTATACTAAGAAGAAGAATGAAACAGTAAAACAAGATCTTGCTAAACTTTCAATATATTAAACACAATCAAAGTTACAGAATAACCTTGAAACTATGAATACTAACTATATTTGCTATGAAAACTATATAAAACTTGATATTTAGATCAATGCCGTAGGGTTCCTTTTATACACCAAGGAAACCCTAATGGGCTTACAAAACACATTACGCGATCATGCATATCTATTCCTAATATATCTCATGCATATCACATAAGCAGTACTAACTATTATAACTAACAGTACTAATAAACTGACAGTACTAACATTTTGTACTGACAGTACTAACTATAACACTAACAATACTAACTTAGCTTGGCAGTACTAAGTCTTCTCTTGGCAGTACTAAGTTGAACCAGTAGTAGAAACTTGTAGAAGCCCTTAATGGTGGTTCTTTCTCTAGACTTAGGTAACTGATTGAAAGCATGTTTTTGCTTAAAGTTCCTAGAAAGGATAACATGTACATTGTATGATTTAAAAGAATGTTTTTTCTCAAGGAGGTCTCACATGTCCTCTTACAAAAGCTACATCAGATGAATCAATCTTTGGCGCATAAGGAGGCGTGGACATGGTAAAATTTGAAAAAGAAAGCTAATAAACTGTAATGGAGGAAACCTTGTAAGAAGGTTACCTTCCAAATCTTTTTGAAATAATCAAACAGTGAGTTGCGTGGTCAGAAGGGAAAGCAAAACAAAAAAGAGCTTCTTGTAGACCAAAAAACAATAAGTTAAATCATGCCACCCAATACAAAGTGCACCATGATTTGTTTGGCCCAACATTTTTAAAGAGTTAATGAAAAAGATGTACGGCCTAGTTTGTCACATATGATTTAAGTAGGTTTAGTTAGGTTTTCTTTTAGGAACTAAGGATGACACTAGTGAAACCTTAAAACATTCATAACATAAACAGGCATAGAAAATCTAATAACCCTTAGGTGAAAGTATTAGATTTGACAAAGGGACTAGAATTCAAGAAATCGGAGGCCATATTAAGTTTTGTGAAATGAAAGGGTATTAAGAGGAATTTAAGTGTTGCTAGGATCCACAACAAAATGAGTAGCAGAAAGGAAAAATATGAACACTAATAGAGGCTTGCTGGTACTATGCCTTAGCTGATTTAAAAATGCCAACAACTTTCTAGGCTGAAAGCATTTAATAAAGCCTTGTTATGTCCAAAAATAGGGTAGTTATTTCAACCTTACACAAGACCACCTTATGAACTTTTCTTCTTGGTAGAAAACCCTGCCTTAAGCTTCATGAGACCCTTTAGGGGGTGCCTGTTACAAGCCTTAATACATAGATCACCAGGTAGAATTTGATGTAAAGGCCGATGAAGGGTTCTTTGTAGATACTCTAACCAAAAACAAAGCATTCAGTAGTATTCAACCAATAGAACTAGGATATATAAGCGAAACCTACATGTTTATTTAGTGAAAATACACCTAATATTGTCAGGAAGTGACCTAATTGGCTTTTGTATAAGATGAACTAACAAAGTTCTAATGAACTAAAAGCCGTATTGCAAGGAATCAGTCTAATGGTAATGTAGGAAGATAAAGCAATGTGAAGATGCAGATAAAGCTTGAGTAGAGAGACAGTACCTGGGTAAAGATTACATAATGCTACCATTATGGACATCAAGATCGCCACCTTCTCTTCTAGTTCAAAGGATTCTCCTAAACAAGTGGGATTCAAACCATCAGAGGAGTGAGGAAAAGAAGGCTGCTGAATCCAGGAATGGGAATGAATGTGTAACCCAAGTGAAGAAGAGGAGAAAGAATTTGATTATAAAAGGATGCTAATTTCAACAACACTAACAATATTGAAATACAAATAGTCCAACTATAATGCTGCTGGAAAGCATAAAAGGAAAATAATGAAGTTGATGATAATATAGTCCTATGGATGTGCTTGATGATCCATATATGCCATGATTTGGAAGAAATTAGCAGATTTAGTGATGCTGAAGATGATGGTGCAGAGGCTGAGATGACTAATTTGGATACACATAATGTCAGTCCTATTCATACTACCATAATTCACAAGGATCATCCAGTTGAACAAGTCATTGGAGATATACATTCAACACCTCAAACCAGAAGGATGAAAAAGAGTGTGACTGAACACGCTATGTTTAGTTCAGTGCAGCAGAGGACCAACCATAAAGACTTTTAGAATTGTCTGTTTGCATGTTTCTTATTACAAGCCGATCAAAAAAGGTAATCCAGGCTTGAAGGATCCAAGATGGATGAGGCTATACAAGGAGAGCTTCTGCAATTCAAATTACAACAAGTTTAGTAACCTTGTTTGGATTTACCATCTGGCAAAAGGGCCATTGGTACTAATAGTGTTAGGAACAAGAAAGGATGAGCGCGGTATTGTGATCAGGAAACAAGGCTAGGAGTGGTTGCTCAGGGTCACACACAAGAGGAAGGAATTGATTATGATAGGTTTTTTGTATTTTATTTTTCTTTTTTTGGAAGGCGGTTCAGGTTGTTGATGGTGGGTGCTCCAGTGCCAAGAATTTAAGCAATTAGGCTATACCACCAAGCTTATGCCTCATATAAAGACTTTGTGGTGTACTAGATGGATGTGAAGAGTGCTTTTCTTTATGGAAAGATTAAAGAAGAAGTCTATGTTTGTCAACCACCAGGATTTGAAGATCTACGACTTCTCCTGACAGATGTTTTGCAAAGGGAAAAAGCTCTCTATGGTTGCAATCAAAGCTCCTATAAGCTTGGTATGAAACCTGTCCACTTATTTTGTTGGAAAATAAGGTTTCAAAGAGGACAAATGACAAAACTTTGTTTATCAAGAGGGACCAGGTATATCAGATAGTAACAGGTATTGTAGAAGATATCATTTTTAGTTCTATCAAAAAAAGTTATGCACAGAGTTTTGAGAAGATGATGCATAAGAAATTTCAAATGAGCTCTATGGGTGAACTCACATTCTTTCTAGGACTGCAAGTGAAGCAGAAGGAAGATGGGATTTTTATAAGCCAAGATAAGTATGTGATAGAGATTTTGAAGAAATTTGGCTTTAGTGATGTCAAAACAGCAAGCAAACCCATGGAAACCCATAAGCCTTTACTCAAAGATGCAGATGGTGAAGATGTAGATAAACACTTATATAGATCCATGATTGGATCATTGATGTGTCTAAATTCTTCAAGGCCTGATATTATGTTTAGAGTATGTGTTTGTGCTAGATTCCAAGTCAACCCTAAAGACTCACATCTTTATGCTGTGAAAAGAATTTTTAGATATCTTAAAGGTCAACCTAAATTGGGCCTTTGGTATCCTAAGGATTCACCTTTTGATTTGGTGGTATATATTGACAGTGACTATGCATGAGCAAGTTTATATAGGAAATCTACAACAGGAGGTTGTCAGTTCCTAAGGTGCAGGTTGATTTCATGGCAATGCAAGAAGCAGATTATGGTTGCTAATTCTACAACTAAAGCTGAGTATATAGCTGCTTCTAAATGTTGTGGACAGGTGCTTTGGATCCAAAATCAATTGCTGGATTATGGATATAACTTTATGCAGACTAAGATCTATTGAGATAATGAGGAGTAATATCAGCATAGTGCAGAACCCTATTTTTTACTCAAAGACAAAGCCACACTTGAGAATTAGACCATCACTTTATTAGAGATTCCTAATGAGAAGAAGCATTATTTAGATATCAGGATTCATACAACCAAATTTCTATCGGATTTCTCATAAAAGCATTTGATGTTTAGCAATTTCAATATCTGAATTGCCATATGGAAATGCTTAACCTCTAAAGTATTATTAGATGGAGTTAATTGTGTTAATATGCAGTAGATTATACACAAAGGATGGTTGGAATGGAGTGGATAAGCTGCTAAGGATAGAATTAGGGTTAAAATCGGTAACTCAAGAGTTAATGCTGCTGGGCAAAACTTAGTACTGTTGGGTAAATGTTAGTGCTGCCAGACTAACTTACTACTGCTAGGTTACCGAAGAGTTACAACTGCCGAGGTATTTTTTGGTCTATAATACAAATACTTTGCATTATGAGGTTTCCCTTACTTACCTACTTAAGGCGAATTCGATCACACAATAACTTTTCTAAATCAATTCTAATACTCCTCATTCACAAACCCTAAATCAATTTTCATTGTCGATTCAGAAAAATTCGACATCAATGCCGGGCTAAATTTTTTGTTGACTCACATAATATGGTTGCTTACATGGAAAAATCCATAGAGAATGCTAATTTTCCTGAGATATGTAGACTTCCTGAATCAAACCCCATAAGGTATGCTTTGAAGTTTAGTCATACAATTTATGTCTTTTCTTTGTATTGAACAGTTTTGGTCAAACTGCTAAGACCAAATAGTCAATAATGAAAACACAGATTTATGCATAGGTTGAGGGCAACACATAGAAATACAGAATCATCTGGGAGGAGAGATCTTCAATTTGATGATAAGGATGGTATTACTTGTCTAACAAATACTGAAATTTTTGAAAACCTTCAATTGATGGGATATGAAAAACTTTCTGAGAAACTTACTTTTTATAAACCTTACTTTTCCCCTGAATGGAAGTATCTAATCAAACCATTCTTAACAATTTTAAGTCATAAATCAACTGCTTGGAATGAATTTTGGTACTAATATAGCATCACAGTTATATGTTTGGCTAAGCATCAAAATTTCAAGTTTTCTAAATTTAATTATTGATGGTAATGATGCGGAACTTGGAAAGTTTTAAAAAGTTTTTAATGTATCTAAGGTTTTTACAACTGTTTTTAGACAAACAAATTGAAAATCTTTCAGATGTTAATGTTGTTTATGATACACCTTCTCATACTAAAAATATTTTTACAAACATGAGAAGGCAAGGAAAATATTTTTCAAAAAATATTTTTCAAGGACTGTCACACCATTGTTTTCATATATGCTGGAACAACAAGCAGATATGGGTGAAGGATCAAGACAACCCACTGATCCCCAACACACATCCACATCTGCTCAGCCCTTTAATGATGAACAAATCACTAATCCATCATCATCTCAACCCAAAAAGACATACAAACGTAGGAAGCCTAAAAAGGTCACTAAGATTCCTCAGTCTAGTGAGCCTACTAACCTTGTTGTAGATGAGGCTGTCCATAAGAGGAGGGGAGACAATGTGGAAAGGGCTGCCACTAATGCTACTAGCTTAGATGCAAAGCAGGACAATGGTAACATCAATAGGACCCAATCCACGGCAATGCCTAATGTTCCTCTTTCTTAGGGAATTAGTTCAGGTGGTAGACCCAGGCGCCAAGAAATCATGGGGGACAGACATGCTCAAACTAGGTTTGAGAGTTTATCTAAAACAAGTCCTTATGGTTTCACACACGAGGAGTTATCAACCTTGAAGTGGATGAGACAAAATTAAACGTAACATTTGATGGAAACTCTGTAACAAAATTGTCTGAAAGGGTTCTTGACTTGGAGACAATAAAGACTGCTCAAGCAAAGGAGATTGCTAATTTAAAGAAGAGAGTCAAGAAGCTAGAAAGGAAAAGGAAGTCAAGAACTCCAGGGATGAATTTATCAAATTGGTAACCCCTAGAAGAAGAAAGTTTGGGAGGTAGGATGAGCATCTAAATATAGGAATGGAAGTTGAAACAGGGGAAAATAGATTTTCAATCATTGAAGACATAGTTTTGATGAAGAGTTTGATGCTTAATATAGATGAACAAGTTGAACAAGTTATGATGCAAACTCCAAAGATACAGTTGAAGAAGGAGAAGTTCAGGTTCCTACTGCTGATATGGAAGTTAATACTGCTAGTGCATCAGTTACTACTGCTGGTGTATCTGTTAGTACTAACCGAGCCTATACTACTGCTAAGTGAAGTGGGTTACTACTTACTGACCAAATACTCCTCCCTCCAAGACAACAACACTGTTAATTGAAGATGAAGATCTCACAATTGCTCAGACCCTTATGAAGATGAAGAGTGAAAAATCAAAGGGTAAGCAGGATGACTGTGCAAGAACAAGAAGACTGCTATAAGACCAACAGTATCACCTCCATAACATGATCTAAAAGATAAGGGAAAGACAAAGATGATTGAACCTAAGAAACCATTAAAAAGAAAAGCTCAGATTAAGTTTGATGAGGAAGTTGCCCAAAGATTGTAAGCTTAGATGCAAGCTGAACTAGAAGAAGAGGAAAGACTGGCAAAGCAAAGAGAAGAAGATGCAAACATTGTTGAATGGGATGATGTTCAAGCTATGATGGATGCAGATCATGAGCTAGCTATAAGATTACAGGCATAAGAGCAATGACAGTTGTCTGTTGAAGAAAAGTCAAGATTGTTTGTGGAGCTCATGGATAAAAGGAAGAAGCATTTTGCCAGACTTAAAGCAGAAGAGCAAAGAAGAAAACCACAAACCAAAGCTTAAAAGAGAAATCAAATGTGTACTTATCTGAAAAACATGGCTGGATTCACTTACAATCAACTGAAGAACAAGAATTTTGAAGAAATTCAGAAGGCTTTTAACAAGACCATAAGTTGGATAGACTCATTTGTACCTATGGATTCTGAAGTGGTGAAAGGAAATAAAGATAAGGCAGAAGGCAGTAAGAAGAGAACAAGAAAAGGACTTGATGAAGAGAGTGTCAAGAGACAAAAGATTAAGGATGATGCAGAAAAGGCAGAGCTTAAACTTTGTTTAGAGATAGTTCCATATGATGATAAAACAGTTAATTTTGAACCTTTAGCTACAAAATCTCCAATTGTTGACTGGAAGACACAAATACTAGGAGAGAAGATTTATTACCAGATAAAGAGAGCTGATGGAAGTTCTAAAATGTACAAGGTCTTCAGTACAATGCTAAATGATTTTGACATACAAGATTTGATAGATCTGTACAGACTGATGACAGAGAGGTTCAAGACAACAAGACCAGAAGGAAGTGACAGACTTCTATGGGGATTTGAACCAAGTGAGGAAGATGAGCTATATAGGAATCAACAAGACTACACATTGATAAAAGCCCGGGAATTATCATATTCATGTTTGAGTTCATATCATTTTTGGATGATACTGTATATAATCCATAATGCTGGTAGAAAGAACATATCCTCTTATACAACTCATACTTGAAAAAAGCTAAATGGAAGTTACAAAATTAATCATGAGTGAAAAAAATGGCATATGAACTTACCAAGATTTAATCAAGTCACTATACAAGAATGAAGAAAGTTTTTTTTGGATACACCTCCTAGTGAAGATAAAGCTTTTAATCAAGAAACTTAAAGATTCAGAAGATGAACATCAAGTTTAGGGGAGGATCGTGGGATTAAAAGACATCTTAGTGCTGTTAAAGTTACTGCTGCTGGTTATAGGTTTCTACTCTGCTGTAAGACGAAAAAAATATTCTGATTAGTTAGTACTGCTAGCACAAAAGTTACTACTGCTAGTGTTAGTTACTACTGTTAGAGTAATATTGATGCTGCTCAAGTTAAGATTGTTTGTATAAGTTAGTATTGTTGTATTGGTTAGTACTGCTTATTAGATATATGTTAAGTTAGATAATTAAGGAAAAGATCACGATCACAATAGGAATGCATTGTAAGCCAGTAGGACTCCTTGGTGTATAAAAGGAGGTCCTAGGGTATTAGGTTAGATGTATCTCGTACGTATCTCATACATATCTCATACGTATCTCATACGTATCTCATACATCTCTCATCATAGTTTAACCTAAGTCGATTAACTTCAAGATTTTGTAAACCCTAACACTATTAAGAGTGTTCGTATTAATATTGAGGCTGAAAGTTTGGTAAACTATTTGTTATTGATCTTATTCATTACTGTTTCATTGAAATTCTTCTTAGTATCATTGACTAGATTCCGCATAGTCTTTGATATTCACAATCAAAGTTTCTATCATAGTTGTTTTGGATTTATTCAATACAACTTAGCCTTATACAAGCTAAGCAAGATCTATTCTATTGGGATCAACGTACTTAGACATTGCACATGAAATACACATCATAATATTAGTAATGAAATAACTAGGTTAGCACGCCTTTCTCCCTGATTACTTTTATATGTTAGCCATGTTTTTATGTAAAGTGATGGTCATTATTATTCTTGAGCCTTGTATAAGAAAAACGTAGTTTATGAGAATTCATTTAAGTTAATTAGGCCTAGGTGTCAGGCTTAAGCCCATCTGTATTAGGTCCGGCCCAAGATAAAGCCAAATGACCCATTTAGGGTCTTATCTTCATTTTAGTATAAATACCCCTTCCTAGCATGTTAGGAAGGGTGTTGCTTCTCATTTTCTCATAATAGAAGTCACCATCTTCTCTCTTCTTCTTTCTCTCTCTACACGTCTCTCTTTCTCTCTAAAATATCTTCTTATTTTCGTGTGATAATATGTGAAATAATGGGGTAACATGTGGTATCAAGAGCAAGGGAGTTGTTAGTAGCATATTCAAGTTGTTTGGGAGCTTATTTCAAGCTTATTTGTAGTTTTTGTCTCGTTTTTTCTTTGGTTTTGGTATAGCTTATTCGCGTTTTGGAAACAAACATATCATCTTCTTTGTTTTATTAAGCTTATTTCTAGTGCTTTTCGTGGCTTATAAGGTGTCAAAGTAGCTTATCATAGTGCTTATTCTAGCTTATTTGCTGTATTTTTTGTGGTCCTTGGTGTGAAGAAGAAGGTCTTAATCAAAAGGTACAAAAAACAAAAAAAACAAAAAGTACGTTTTGGCATTTTTCACCACGATGTATACCATTTTGTGTACGGCAATTTATACACCGCGATTTATACATTATGTATATAGTGATTTATACCAGTGTGTATCCCGCGATTTATACAAGTTTGTGTACGGCGATTTATACACTCTGAATCCAACGATTTATACATTCTGAATCTAGCGATTTATACCTTTTTTAAGCCAGCGATTTATACACTTTAAGGGTGCGATTTATACCTAACTATTATGGAGGAATTTATACATTTAAAGGGGCCATTATACCAATTTTGTGGGCGATCTAATACTAAACTAGGGGCAATTTAATACATGAATTCCCTTAGGTGTTCTATCACCATGATTTTTCAAGGACTTAAACTAAAATCAATAAATAAAACCTCACATAATAACCACTAATAAATGTTGGGAATTAAATGTGTTCATGACTTAGAACTCTTTGCCAAGAATCAAGAGAAGTACTTGCCAAGTTACAACTGGCCAGTATTTAACTAGTTAAGTACTGCTAATAGAAAGTTAGACTTGCCAATATGAAGTAACTTAAAACTCAGCGAAGGACTTTAAACTGCTGCAGGAAAGATTAAAGACATGCTAAAGATATAAAGACGTATCAAGAGATTTTGTTTTACTTATTCAGAGTATATTTTATATAGTTAGAAAGATACGTATAAGTTTAACATTATAGAAGATTTGTAGTTATCTTATAAAGGACTCCTTAGTTTATAAAAGAAGATCCTAGGTTATGGTTGTGAATACACAATAGTCATAAACGTTTTGATACATAGCTTTAAGGTTGTAAACCCTAGTACTACACATAGTACTCGTATTATTCATTATAATAATATTGGAGCTTTTCAGTTATATCATTGAGTTCTTAAAAAAGTTACGGTTTTTATTACATTCTGCTAAAGGTATTAAAGAGTAATTCATATACTCTTTAGTATTCACAAAGTTTTCTACATAGTTTGTTTTGGATTTATCCCAAAGTAACTTAATCTTTACAAGCTAAGGAATAGATCTTAAGTTGGGATCAACAGTAGGTATCAGAGCTTGTGCTCTAAACTTTGATCTAGAAGAAACTAACAAGAGAACTCTTTACTCCAGTAGAAGAGATAGAATCTAGAAATTGTTTAAAATCACTTACACTTGCAAAGTATTACCACTATCAAACAAGGGTTGAATAGATATGTGTAAAGCTAAGGATTGAAGGCAATACTTTCAAGACAAGACTTATGCTCTAATGGGATGTCATAAGATGGAAAACTTCATTCAAATACCTGCATCTAAAACAACAACGAAAATCTAAGATGGTACCTTAACTACACTAATACCAGGTCCTGTAACTACTGAAGAAAATGTTCAAAAAAAGAATGATATGAAGGCAAGAAGTATGTTACTAATGGCACTTCCTAATGAACATCTAATGACCTGTAACCAAGTATACAAGCTGCTAGACTTGTTTGCAGCAATACAAACAAGATTTTTGGTGGTAATGAAGCAACAAATAAAACTCAAATAGAGACCTCCTTGAAACAAATGTATGAGAACTTTGAGTGCTCCAAGGCACCTAGTCTCCCCCCCCCCCCCTTTTTTTTTTTTTACTCCCCCCCCAATTTTAACAGCTTCAGAAGATTGTTAAGCTTACCGGTCTTATCTTGGGTGAAAATATTTCACAAGAAGATCTTAATTGTGAAAATTTTGAGAGTCTGCTTCTGAATGAAACTCAAGTTGTAAGTCTGGAGGAATAAACAGATCTAACACAATGGCTTTGATGATCTCTACAAACGAATTTTCAAGATTGTTATAACCAGAGTTAAATGGACACTGCAAGCTCAAGCTCAAGCTCAAATTCTCAGAACATGGCTTTTGTGTCATCTCCTAGCAGTACTAATGAAGTTAATACTGCTTATGGAGTTAGTACTGCTAACACTCAAGTTAGCCCTGCTAGCACTCAAGTTAGCACTGCTAAATTACCAAGTTAAGTTACTAGCTAACTTAAGTGATGACACTGTTTATGCATTTTTAGCTAGTCAACCAAACGGGTCTCAAGTTGTAAATGATGACCTTAAACAAATCCATAAAGATGACATAGAAGAAATTGATTTGAAATGGCAGTTAGCATTGCTAATCATAGGACAAGAAGGTTTTTTCTAAAAACTGTAGAAGATCACTATCAATGGGATGACCACAGCTGGATAATGACAAGTCAAATCGTGGCGTGTTTCAACTGACACAAAGATAGGATACTCTTGCAAAGGGAATGCAGAGAGACCTAAGAACCAGATAGCAGGAACATGAATCGAAGAACACTATAGAATACTTGTAAATTGTGGAAGAAACTTCCTTCCAAAGCCATGTTGGGCTATTGATGGACTGGTTTTAACTGGAGGCTATATGGCAGATGATTAAGTCCCCACAATCAGGCTCTTATGACCTTTCAGACTTCTGGGTACATAATGACAAACTTGTTTCACACATGTCTAAAAAGCTTTGAAACTCTTAAACGCAACTTGGTATTTAAGAAATAGAGTTTAATAAATCTCTAATTCAATTAGCAAATTATAAAAGAGGGGTTACATATATAGAAGAGCAACTTGTCTTTATTTTAAACAATAGAAACGAGTTATTTTTGTGAGCAACTTTGCGTCCTAAAAAAGATATCTCAATAAGACTCAGAATTACGTACGCTTTAACAAGTGAGTTAGAAAAGCTTATGCAACAGAAAAAGAACAAGCAATCAACTTAAATTGAAAAATTTAATAATGCTTGAAAGAGTCTAGACAAATTAATAGGGAGATCAGATATCTGAAAAAAGTAATAAAGGTCTGGGTTTGTAAGCATAATGTTTGTTCCCCACCTACTCCTACAGGGTTATTTTCACCCCCAAACCTTGATATGTCCACCTCTGGTCTAGAGGAGTTCTAGACAGCCTAAGTTTGAAGGCTTATGGACCTAAGACTATAGAATGTCAGTGAAGAAACTTCTAATGAGGTCTAATGAGGTAAAAAACTACACCTCACCATAAGCTCTGGTCAAATTAGATAAGTTGGGGACAGATTAGGATAAAGGGTGATCCATGAATTCGCTTAACCTTTAAATCAACTGGCTCACCCATCACTCAATAGCACACCCTACAAATATGTGTACATCAACTAAACCCCATATATACACAATGTATGATGGAATTGGTATAAGGGCTAAATAATAAAATAACAAAATACGATACTAAAAAATTTAGACAGAATGGGGGGGGGGGGGGGTGAAAATTGTGACCGTAACATACGTAGCAACTTAACTGTATTCCTAACTGTTTTTGTTCTTGTTTTTTACTCTAACAATATTCTATCTTACTTTAGTAGGAAAACAGTTTTCTTTCTCAACTTTTCATTGTCACCAACTTCTCAATCCATTAGGGCATCAGATAATTTCCCGAACCTCATGAAAGTATCTTCACTTGACATTCTTACTATCTTAAGGTCCATACCCTTTCAACTTAGGCTTAGAACTCTCTAGACCAGAGTTGGATCAAATCAAGGTTGGGGTGAACATAACCCTTAGAGTAGGTGAACAACATTATAGCGTACAAACCCCAACCCTGTTCTACTTTTATCAGATATTCTGACTCTCTAGTAATTTGTCTTGACTCGTTAAAGCATTATTTAAATTTTTCAAGTTAAGTGGATTCTTTCGCGTTTTCTTGCTAATCTTTTTCTAACTCATTTTAAGCAACTAATTTCTGAGTCTTTATATTGAGATATCTCTTTTTAGGGACAGGCAAGTTGCTCACAAAAAATACCTCGTTCTTTTTTGTAAAAGACAAGTTGCTCGTCTAAGAGTCTAACCCTCTTTTATAATTTGCTAAATTGAACTTAGATTTATTAAAACTCTAATTCTTAAATCAGCCAATTGTGTTTTAAGATTTTTCAAAGCTTTTTAGACCATGTTTTTGAACCAGTTATGTCATATATGTACCGTCAGATCCTGAAAAAGTCCATAAACCATGTTTGTGGGAGCATCATCATTGCCATATAGCCCAGTAAAACCCACTCATCAATACCTACATGGCTTGGGAAGAAGTTTCTTCCACATTGAACAGTCCTTCTATATTTCTTGATTATTTTCATGTTTCCTGCTATCTTTGTATCTGTTAGTCCTCTGCATTCCTTGCAAAGTATCCTATCTTGTGACAGTTGAAACATCGCCACTATTGACCTGTCCATAGTCCAGGCTGTGTCACTTATCACTCCCATTGATAAGTATCTTTGCTACCAAGTTTTTCGATAAAAACCTTCTTGTCCTAATATCAGCAATGCTAACGGCCATTGTCAAATCAATTTCTTCTATGTCTCTTTATGATGGTTTAAGGTCATCAATTACAACTTGAAACCTTTGGTTGAACTAGCTAAAAATAGCATAAAACAGTGTCATCCTAAGTTAGCAGTAACTAACTTGAGTACTAAGCATGCTAACTTAGTGCAGCCAGGCTAACTTGAGTGTTAGCAGTACTTGAACTTCCATAAGCATCATTAACTTCATTAGTACTGCTAGAATTCACAAATTCCCAGGTTCTGAAGTATGTTACTTGAACTTGAACTTGCAGTACCTATTAACCTCTTGTTTTAACAATCTTGAAATTGTGTAGAGATCATCAAAGCTCATTGTGTCTAATCAGGTTTATTCCTCCAGACGACAACATGCAGGTATTCCATTCAGAGAGGCAACTTCCTCAAATTTTCAAATTAAGATCTTCTTGTGAAATATTTTCACCCAAGATAGCCAGCTAACTTACAATCTTCTGAAGCCTGTTAAAAATAGAGTAAAGAGACTATGTCTGGACACTAATCTCATACATTTGTTCACAGGAAGTCTTTTGTGTTTTCTTTTGCTTCATTACCACCAAATCTTGTTTGTATGTATAGCAGGCAAACAAAGTTCTTAGCAATCTTTATACTGATTATAGGTCATTAGATATTGGGCTTTAGAAGTCCATTATAACAATTACCATCTTAACTTCTTCCTTCATATGCATTCTTCTTTTGATCATTTGTTTTTCTTCATAGTTATCAGGACCTGGTATTAGTGTAGTTAAGGTACCATCAGCATTTGTTGTTGTTTGAGCTGCAGGTTTGAATGAGTTTCCATTCTCTATGACATCCCAAGAGCATGAAGTCCTGGACTGTAAAGTTATTTGCTCAATCCTACCTTCACATAGCAGTCACCCTGTTTGAGAGTGGGTAACTTTGCTGTAGTAGTGGTTTTGATACATTTCATAGATCATCTCTTCCTATGAGTAAAAGAGTCTTCTTTTGTTTGTTTTCTTTTAGATCAAAGTATCAGAACACAAGCTCTGATACCACTTTGTTGATCCAACTTAAGAGCTATTCATACTTAGCTTGGTAAGAGAAATTACTTTTGGAAAATCCTAACAACTATGTAGAAACTGGTGAATACTAAAGAGTATACTGGAATCTACTCGTTAACACGTTAGCAAATGTTAATAATACAGTAAACTTTAAGAACAATGATATAACTGAAAAGCTCCAATACTTATCTATATGAATTTATAACGAGTAATCTGTGTAATACTAAGGGGTTTTACAAAAAACCTTAAAGCTATGTATCCAAAACGTATAATGCCTATTGGTGTTTCACAACCAAACCTTGGATCTTCTGTATATACACTAAAAGAGTCTCTTTATATGAAAACGACCAAATCTTCTATAATGGTTAAACTTAACGTATCTTTCTAACTATATAAGAGATAACTCTGAATAAGTCAAAAACAAATCCGTCTTGATACTCTTTATCTCTTTAGCATCTTTTTAATCTTCAATGCAGCAGTCTTAAGTCCTTCATGCATATAAGTTATATTGGCAGTACTAACTTGTCTCTAGCAGTACTAACTAATTTAATACTGCAGTTGTAACTTTGAAGCAGTACTTCACTCTTGACCTAGGCTAACATACAATGTATGAACACATTTATGTTCCCAACATTATTAGTGTTGTGAGTATGTTTGATTGATTTAGTTTAAGTCCTTGAAATCACAGTAAGAGAACACCTAAGGGAATGTAGAAATGCCCCCAAGTTTAGTATAACCGCCCACAATAATTTGGTATAAATGCCCCTTCAAGTGTATAAATCTCCACCATAAGTTAGTATAACTCGTCAAACCCATAAAGTTTATACATTGATGCTCAAAAAGGGATAAATCGTTGGATTCTCAGAATGTTATAAATCGTTATTCCATAGTGGATAAACCGCCGTACACAAACTTGTATAAATCGGGGGGGTGTGGTGGGCAGGATACCAGCTAGATATATCACTATATACATAATTTATAAATTGGCCGGTGTAAAAAATAAATTACCATACACAAAAGGTATAAAATCGTTATGTGAAAAAATATACCAAAACGTACTTTTTTTGGGCATTGATTTAAAACCTTCTGCTCCACAACCAAGACACACACGAAAAATAGCAAGCAAATAACTAGAATAAGCACTAGATAATGCTACTTTACACCTTAATAAGCCACGAAAAGCCTAGAAATAAGCTTAATAAAAACAAGAAACAATAGTTTGTTGCCAAAACGCAATAAAGGCTATACCCAAACTTAGAAAAATACAAGACAAAAACTACAAATAAACATCAAATAGCTCTCCAAACAACTCTGAATAAGCGACTAACAACTCCTTGGCTTCTTTGATACCACATGTTTACCCCATTCTTTCCACATATTATCACACGAAAAATTAAAAAGAATTTTAGAGAGTAAGAGAGACGTGTATAAGAAAGAAAAGTGAGAAGATGGTGACTTCTATTATAGATAATGAGAACCAAAACCCTTCTAACATGCTAGGAAGGTGTATGTATACTAAATGAAGATTAAAACCCTAAATGGTCATTTGGCTTTATCCTTGGCGGACCTGAAACATATGGGCTTTAAGCTGACACCTAGCATAATTAGCTTAAATAATTCTCGGTAAACTATGATTTTCCTTATACAAGCTTAGAATAATATGAACATCACTTTACATAAAAAACACCTAACAGATAAAAGGATTCATGGAGAAATGCTGCTAACCTATGTTATTTTTATTACTAATCATTAAATGAGTTAATTCATGGTGCAATGTCTAAGTACGATTGATCCCAAGTAAATAGATCTTGCTTTAGCGTTTATAAGGCTAAGTTGTATTGAAAATATCCAAAACAACTATGCAAGAAACTTAGATTGTGAATATCAAAGACAAGGTGATCTAGACATTGATACTTAAAATAAATTTCAATGAAACGGCAATGAATAAGATCAATAACAAATAGTTTACCAAACTTTTAGCCTCAATATTAATACGAACACTCTTAATAGTGTTAGGGTTTACAAAACCTTGAAGCTAATCGACTTAGAGTTCAACTATATAGAGATTATGAGATACATATAGATATTGTATGAGTATCCGTATCGATAACATCTAGACCTATACCTTAGAACATCCTTTTATACACCAAGGAGTCCTACTGGCTTACAATGCATTCCTATTGTGATCGTGATCTTTTCCTTAATTATCTACCTTAACATATATCTAATAAGCATTACTAACCAATAGTAACAGTAACTAACTTATACAAACAGTCTTAACTTGAGGCAACATCAATATTAACTCTAACATAGTCAACTACCACTAGCATTATAACTTTTGTGCTAGCAGTACTAACTACTTAGAATAATTTTAATTCAGTCTTTACCAGAGTAGAAACCATAACCAGCAGCAGTAACTTCAACAGCACTAAGAAGTCTTTTAATCCCAACAATCCTTCCCTAAACTTGATGTTCATCTTCTGAATCTTCAAGTTTCTTGATTAAAAAGTCTTATCCTTCACGAGAGATTATCCAAACACTTCTTCACTCTTGTATTGTGACTTGATAAATCGGTAATTTCATATGCCATTTTACACTCATGATTAATTTGTAACCTTCCATTAGCATTTTTTCAGTATAAGTTGTGTAAAGAGATTTTCTTTCTACCAGCATATGAATGTAGACAGTATCCATCAACAATAATGAACTCAACATAATATATAATTACCCAGCTTACAATGTGTAGTCTTGTTGATTTCGCCATAGCTCATCTCCTCGCTAATTTAAATATAGTCATAAGATCTCCCGATATAAGTCTGCACTCTTCTTGGTCTTGTTGTCTTGAACCTCTTTTTCACCAGCTGTACAGATCTAATCAAACCTTGTCTGTCAAAATCATTAGCATTTGAACTGAAAGATCTTGTACATTTTATAACGTCCATCACTCTCTTTATCAGTCAAGAAAATGCTCTCCGAGTATTTGTGGCTTCCAGTCAACAATGAAGATTTTGTAGCAAAGGTTAAAATTAACAGTCATTATCATCCTATGAACTATCTCCAAACAAAGTTTAAGCTCTCCTTTTTCTTGCTATCCTCAAGCTTTTTGTCTCTTGACACTTTCTTCACAAATCCTTTTCTGTTCTCTTCTTACTGCCTTCGGCCTTATCTTTAATTCCCGATCACCACTTCAGAATCCATATGACAAATGATCAGCCAACTTATGTCTTGTTATAAGCCTTCTGAATTCTTCAAAATCGTTTCCTTAATTATTGTAAGTGAATCCATCCATTTTTCAGATAGTATACATTTGTTTTCTCTTTTGAGCTTTGTTGGTGGTTTTCTTCTCCGCTCTTCTGCTTTAAGTCTGGCAAAATGCTTCTTCCTTTTATCCATGAGCTCCACAAACAATCTTGACTTTTCTTCAACAGACAACTCCCCTTTGCTCTTATGCCTGTAATCTTACAGCTAGCTCATGATCTGCATCCATCATATCTTGAACATCATCTCATTTATTAATTTTTGCATCTTCTTCTCTTTGCTTTTGCCAAGTCTTTCCCTCAGCTCGAGTTTACTTGCATTTGAGCTAACAACTTTGGCAACTTCCTCATCAAACTTAATCTGATCTTTTCTTTTTTAATGTTTCTTAGGTTCAATCATCTTGGCCTTTCCGTATCTTTTGGATCACGTTGTGGAGGTGTTACGTTTGGTCGTGTAGCTAGTCTTATCTAGGTTCTTGCACAGTCACTCCTCTTACCTTTGATTTCTCACTCTTCATCTTCCCCAAAGGTCTGGAGCAAGTTTGAGATCTTCATCTTTAATAACAGTTGTTGTTGTTGGAGGTAGGAGTATTGTGTTCAGTAGTATAACCACTTCACTAGCATATAATAGGCATCGGTAGTACTAACAGATACACCAGCAGTAGTAACTGGTGCACTGGCAGTATTAACTTCCATATCAGCAGTGGGAACCTGAACTTCTCCTTCTTCAACTGTATCTTTGTTAGCATCATAAACTTTTCAATGCCTTTCATCTAATTTAGCTATCAAACTCTTCAGCAAAATCTATCCGTCAAAGATTGAACTCAATTTCCCCCCTGTTTCAAATTCCTCCTCTATTTAGATAGCATCCTCCTCACCCAACTTCTTCTTACTAGGGTACCATCTGAAATAAAATTCATCCCTGAGTTCTCATGACTTCCTTGTCCTTTCTACGTGCTTACTCTCTTCTTCAAATTAGCAATTTCCTTTGCTTGAGCAGTCTTTATTGTCTCCAAGTCAAGAACCCTTTTAGACAATTTTGTACAGATTTCCATCAAATCTTTAAGTTTAATTATGTCCTCACCACTTCAAGGTGTGTTAACTCCTCCGAGTGGTGAATCATAAGACTGTTTAGACAAACTCTCAAACCTAGTTTGAGCAGGTCTGTCCCCCATGGTTTCTTGGCGCCTGGGTCTACCACCTGAACCAATTCCCTGAGGAAGAGAAACATTAGGCATTGCCGTGGATTAGGTCATATTGATGTTACCATTGTCCTGCTCTGCATCTAAGCTGGTAGCAGTAGTGGCAGCCCTTTCCACATTGTCTCCCCTCTCCTCATGGACAGCCTCATCTACAACAAGGTTAGTAGGCTCACTAGACTAAGGAATCTCAGTGACCTTTTTAGGATTCCTATGTTTGTATATCTTTTTGGGTTGAGATGATGGATGGCTATTATGATTTTTCATCATTAAAGGGTGACAGATTGTAAGTGTATTAGGGGGGTGGGGAAGCATTGGGTTGTCTTGATCCTTCACCCATATCTGCTTGTTGTTTCAGAATAGATGAAAACAATGGTGTGACAGTCCCTGAAAAATCTTTTCCTTACCTTCTCATGTTTGTAAAAATATTTTTAGTATGAGAAGGTGTATCATAAACAACATTAACATCTGAAAGATTTTCAATTTGTTTTTCTAAAAACAGTTGTAAAAACCTTAGATACATTAAAAACTTTTTAGAACTATTCAAGTTCCTCATCATACCATACATAAAATCATTTAGAAAAAATTAAAATTTGATTCTTAGCAACATAAACAGCTATGATGCTATATTAGTACCAAATTCATTCCAAGCAGTTGATTTAGAACTTAAACATTGTAAGATGGTTTGAATTAGATACTTACATTGGGGGAAAAGTAAGGTTTATAAAAAGTAAGTTTCTCAAAAAGCTTTTCAAATCCCATCAATTGAAGGTTTTTAAAAATTTCAGTATTTGTTAGACAAGCAATACCAACCTCATCATCAAATTGAAGAATCTCTCCTACACAGATGATTCTAGATTACTATTTTCTTCCCTCAACCTTTGCATAAACTGTGGTTTCATTAAATGACAATTTTGTCCTAGCAGTAGACCAAAACTGTCAAATTCAAAAACATAATAGTATGACAAACAGTACAAAGCCAACCTATTTGGTTAGCATTCATGGAGTTCTAACTATCTCACAAAATTAAGCATCTCTATGGATTTTTCCAAGTAAGCAACCATATTATGTGAGTCAACAAAATTTAAGCCCGCCATTGATGTCGAATTTTTTGAATCGACAATGAAATTGAATTAGGGTTTGTGAATTGAGAGTATTAGAATGATTAAGAAAAGTTATGGTGTGATCGAATGCGCTTAAGTAGGTAAGTAAGGAAACCTATAAGCAAAGTATTCGTTTTATAGACCAAAAAATACCCTCGGCAGTTGTAACTCTAACGGTAACCTAGCAGTAGTAAGTTAGTCTGGCAGCACTAACATTTACCCAACAGTACTAAGTTTTGCCCAGCAGCATTAACTCTTGAGTTACCGATTTTAACCCTAATTCTATCCTTAGCAGCTTTTCCACTCATCCAACCAACCTTTGTGTTAATCTACTGCAATATTAAACACAAGTAACCTCCCCTCAATTATTACTTAGATTAACTTTCCAATACTGCAATCAAAATTGAAATCTGCTAACATCAAATCTTTTATGAGCAAATACTATAACATATCCTGGTTTTGTATGAACTTGATCATCTAAATAAGCTTCTTCTCAGTAGAACTCCTAATAAAGTGATGTCTAATCCATCAGTGCTGTTGTATCTGTTGAGTAAAAATAGGGTTCTGCAACTATGCAGATAGTATCTCTTATAATATAATGCTTTAGTCCTGCATAAAGTTAAACCATAAATCCGAGCAATTGATTTTGGATCCAAAGCACCTGTCCACAACAATTAGAAGCAGCTATATACTGCAGCTTCATTGTAAATTAGCAACCACAGTCTTTTCTTGCATTGCCAGAATCAACCTGGCACTTTATGAACTACAACCTCCGTTGTAGATTTCCCTAATAAACTTGCTCATGCATAGTCCACTGTCAATATATACCGCCAATATAAGAGGTGAATTCCTTAGAAACCAAAGCCCAATTTAGGTTGACCTTTAAGATATCGTAAAAATTCTTTTCACAGCATAAGAGAGTGAGTCTTTAGGTTACTGGAATCTACACAAACACCATACTCTAAACATAATAGCAGCCCTTGAGAATTTAGACACATCAATTATCCTTTCATGGTCTATAGAATGTTATCTACATCTTCACCATCTGCATCTTTGAGCAAAGGCTTATTTTTTTCTTCCATGGGTTTGCTTGCTTTTGACATCACTAAGCCAAATTGCTCAAAAATCTCTATCACATAATGTTCTTGGCCTTATAAAAATTCACATCTTCCTTCGGCTCACTTGCAGTCCTAGAAAATGTGATTACACCCATAGAGCTCATTTGAAATATTCTTATGCATCATCTTCTCAACACTGTGCATAACTTCTTCTTTGTAAACTAAAATGATATCATCTAATATACCCTGTAATATCAGAATATCACCTTGTCCCCTCTTGATAAACAAAGTTTTGTCCAATTTGTCCTCTTGAAACCTATTTTCCAACAAATAAGTGGACAAGGTTTCTACAAGCTTTAGGAGCTTGATGCAAACCATAGAGACTTTTTTCAACTTTGCAAACTCTGTCAGAGAATCTAGATCTTCAATCCTGGGGGTTGACAAAGCATAGACTCTTCTTTAATCTTTCCCTTAAAAAAATCACTCTTCACATCCATCACTACACCACAAAGCCTTTATATAAGGCATAAGCTAAGAAAACCAATGCTTCAATCTGGGGCAACTGAGCAAAACCTCATCCATAATCAAATTCCTTCCTCTTGTGCGTGACGCTGAGCTCCCAACCTAGCCTTGTTTCTGATCACAATACCTCGCTCATCCTTCTTGTTCCTATACACCTATTTAGTACCAATGGCCCTTTTTCCATATGGTAAATCCACCAAGGTCCAAACTTGTTGTAATTTGAATTGCAGAAGCTCCTCCTGTATAGCCTCTATCCAACTTGGATCCTTCAAAGCCTGGATTACCTTTTTGGACTCTACTTGTAATAAGAAACATGCAAACAGACAATCTGAAAGTCTGTTAGGTTGGTCCCTCTGCTGGCACTAACCCAAACATACGTGTTCAGATCACATCTCTTTTTCATCCTTCTGTTTGAGGTGTTGAATGTATATCTCCAATGACTTGTTCAACTGGATGATCCTTGTCAATTATGGTAGTATGAATAGGACTGACGATATGTGTATCCAAATTAGTCATCTCAGCCTCTGCACCATCATCTTCAGCATCACTAAATCTGCTAATTTCTTCCAAATCATGCATATATGGATCATCAGCACATCCATAGACTATATTCTCATCAACAACATTATCCTTTATGCTAGCAGCATTAATAGTTGGACTAATAGTATTAATATTGTTAGTGTTGTTGAAATTAGCATCCTTCTTATAATCAACTCTTTCACCCTCTTCACTTGGGTTACCACATTCATTCCCTGGATTCAGCATCCTTCTTTTCCTCCTCCTCTGATGGTTTGAATCCACCAGCATTAGGAGAATCCTTTGAACTAGAAGAGAATGGTGGATCTTGAGTCCATAATGGTAGCAATATGTAATCTTTGCCAGGTACTGTCTCTACTCTAGCTTTACCTGCATCATCACATGATTTTCATAACCTTACATTACCATTTTTTTTAGACTGATTTCCTAGCAACTACTGGCTTTTAGTTTAAAAAAAAAATACATAGAATTTGTTATTTTCATCTATACCAAAAAACCAATTAGGTCCACTCCTTACAATATTGTGTAGGATTTCTCACTAAGATAAACATGTAGGTTCTCTTCACTATCCTATTCCTATTGTTAATACCTCTGAATGCTTGTTAGTGGTAGAGTATCCTACAAAGAACCGCACACCTTTCCCATCAAATTTACCTAGGTGATCTATGTATTAAGATGGTAACAGACACGCCAAATTGGTCACATGTAACTTAAGCGTTTTCTACCAAAAAAGTTCATAAGGGTCCGTTGTTTAAGGCTGATAACTAACACCCTATTTTGGACATAACCAAGAGTATTAACTGCTCATCCTAAAGTTGTTGGCAATTTAAAATCACTACATAGTCCAGCAGCCTCTATTATGTCATATTTTTCCTTTCTGCTACAACCCATTTTTGTTGTGGAGTCCTAGCAACACTAAATTCCCTCTTAATACCCTTCATTTCACAAAACTTATTCATGGCCCTATCTTGAATTCAGTCCCATTTCACATCTAATTACCTTTCACCCCTAAGGCTATTAATTTCTATGCCTGTTAATGAATGTTTTAAAGGATGTCCACTAGTTTCATCCTTAGTTCCTAAAAAGAAAACCTAACTAAACCTACTAAAATCATCTGTGACAACTAGGCAGTACATCTTTTTCATTAAACTCTTTAAAAATGTTGGGCCAAACAAATCCATGTGCAACATTTGTAATGGTAGGCTGATTTAACTTATTGTTTTGGTCTTACAAGAAGCTCTGTTTTGCTTTCCCTTCTGACAAGCAACACAGGTTTGATTAATTTCAAAAAGTTTTGAAGGTAAACCTCTTACAAGGTTTCCCCATACCAGTTTATTCATTCTTTTCAAATTTATATGTCCATGCCTCCTATGCCAAAGATTAGATTCATCTGATGTGGCTTTTGTAAAGAGACAAGTGAGACCTCCTTGAGAAACAACATTCTTTAAATCAACAATGTACATGTTATCCTTTCTAGGAACTTTAAGCAAAACACGACTTTCATCAGTTACCTTAAAGTCTAGAGACAGAACCACACATTAAGGGCTTCTACAAGTTTCTACTGATGGTTCAACTTAGTACTGCCAAGAGAAGACTTAGTACTGCCAAGCTAAGTTAGTGTTGTTAGTGTTATAGTTAGTACTATCAGTACAAAATGTTAGTACTAGATCAAGTTTACTTAGTACTGTTTAGTTATAATAGTTAGTAACTGCATATTTGTGATTATGCATGAATATTATTAGGAATAGATATCATGATCACGAACGCGTTTTGTTAAGCCCATTAGGTTTTCTTGGTGAGAAAATGAACCTTACGCATTGAATCTAATATTAAGTTATATAGTTTCATAAGCAAATATAGTTAGTATCATATTTTAAAGGTTATTCTGTAACTTTGATTGTGTTTAATATATATTAAAGTTAGCAAGATCTTGTTTTATTTGTTTGCCTTATTCTTCTTAGTATTACAAGCTAGATCCGCATAGTTGGTAGTATTTACAACTTTAGTTGTCTACTATAGTTGGTATTGGATCTATCCACACACAACTAAGCTTTAACCAAGCTAAGTAAGAAATTTGGTTCAGAAGGGAATCAATAATAGGTAAAGTTGATCTAATATCCTGGATATAGGTTATGTGTTTAGGATTCAAAAAGCATCATTTTGTTCACTTTTTGTGTTCGAAACCTTATAAAGACCAAAATCTGATTATAAATTTTCGGCTTAAAAACCCGTAAAGTTTTCCATTTTTTTTTGTTGTCTATAGGTTAGGTAACACTAGTTGTACAAGAATTTTTGCAAAACAACCATAAAAAAGGTGTCTTTTTGTGATTTTAAAATTTTGGGTTTCGAGTTAGTATCAACTGATTGTTTTTTAGTTTCAACCGAACTACTGTTTTAGTAGAAACCGATCTACTGGAACCGAACTACTATCTTAGTAGAAACCGATCTACTGTAAACAGATCCATTCATTTCTTTAGTAGAAATTGATCTATCAAATTTTAGTGAAGAACCGACTACTAGATATTATAGTGGAAACCGAACTACTAACTCTTAGTTGAAACCGATCTACTCAATTTTCAAAATTATACGGTTTATTTCTTTGACTTGTAAAATCCCTTTTATTTTTCATGAATTAAAACACTAAAAAGATCAACTTAATTAAACACATTTCTTTCTACCATTTGGTTCATCATAAAAGTAATCTTTAAACATCAAATGTTCTCAATGACACATCTTGCTGACAGCGATTCTTCGGTGCTGACAATCGTTCCACGCTATGAATGAAAAAGGTTAATGTACGATTCTGGAAAAAACAAATGGAGCATACATGATGTATTGGACAACAGGACAAATGATCCTGGAATCCGTTGAATTATGGTCCACTCATCTGGCCTGACAGTTGAGGAAAATGGTGTATAGGCCAAAAAATACTCCTGAATTGACTCCGTGCAGATGCAATTCAAGCGATTGTGCTGTCAAAGCAACAAATATCATCTTCAAGGATTTTCCACCAGATGGGTGTGGGGGGGTCGGGGGGGGGGGGGTGTGTGGGGGGGTCATGCACTTGTTATCAATCATCGAATTGCCAGGAACTTTGGAAAGAATTCAACATCTCATGCAAGGAACTTTTATTGACGAAACAAGAAAGATAGTTCAAACATTATAGATTAATTCGATTAGTTTTACTTATAAAAAGGGGGAAACACTTCGTGACTTCTACTTGAGATTTTCTCTACTACCCAATGACATGAACATCTACAATGTGAAACTGGAACAATTTCAAGTGAACACCAAGTTTTTGAATACACTTCCTCCTGAGTGGAGCAAATTTGTGACTAATGTCAAACTGGTTCGGGATTTGCACATAACTAACATGATCAGCTTCATCTTACTTAGGACAACAATGAATTTGCAATGCAAATGAAGTTTGTTTAATGCATGAACGCAACTCATAATCCGTCTTGCTTTAGTTCAACATCATCTTGACATAGTCTATTTGTTATCAAACTCATCAAAACTAATACCAAAACTCTCATATTTCAACCACAGTTTCTTAATATCATCTCTACAGTATGATCACCGTATCAGTCTCATAAGTACTCAATACCATCAACACAACACCTCTTTCAATCACTTATCCATCCTATTAATATCAATCCATATAACACTCCATTTTTTAGGGTCATTTACGACGTCAATAAATTCACTATGTATTTTTAGTATTGTACGCGTTTGCTTTAAATCGTAATCGTTAAGTTAAATCGCGTAATCTAAAAATTATCGTTCAATGTAAACGGGCATCAAACAATTAAATGTTTACATCAAGCAAGTGTTAAGTAATTATCTTGATGATAATTATTAACTTTGTTCATTTTATTTTTATTGGTTGCGTAAAGTGTTTACGTTTCACGATAAAATGCGTTTAGGCATTTCCGGAACCAACAAAACTTTTCTACGCTTCAACAAATACCCACAATTATACCCAATACTCAAAATTTACAAAATAACATCACATATATACATATATAACCCGATTTAGTGAGAGATTACCAAATATTTTATCTATTAGAACACCCTCCCTTAAATGTCATGGGATGATCTCACCTTTTAGAACTTTTATTATTTCGTACAAGACTTTCATGTTTACTTGACCAAGACTTTCCTTATTTCCCTCAATGTGTTCCTTGACTAGTCTCCTAAGTATATAATGCCTTAGACTAGATACAACACACCCATCTCTTATTTTCTTGGTGAAAACAAAACAAAACCTCTCTATCCCTCTCATACATACCCACGGCTCAACCCAAAACCCATACAAAATCTATACAAAACTCATTTACACACATTCCTACATGATATCTAAGATAACCTAAGGTGATTTGAAGGTTTGGTTTAGTGTTTACAAGTGTTAAGTAAAGGAAAAGCAAGATTAGGGTTTAGCTTGGAATTAGGGTTTTCAAGACTTGTAAGCTAGGGTTTGGTTTCTAAAAAAGGGTTTAGATCACTTTGTTCATCACTACACTTCATATTAAGGTTACCTAAAACTCTTAATCTCTTTGTTTTCATGATTTTATGCATATATAATGTTTGTGTAGTTAATCACCATCTAAGAACATGTTTACTTGTAAAAATAGATTTTTACACTTGTTTATGATTTGGTAAACTTTTATATATGTTGTAGGAATATTCATATCATGTTATAATGGAAGTATAAGTAATGTACAAGTGTTGGTTGTTGTAAACAAGTATATTAACAAGTTAACTAAAAGTCTACCTTATGAAAGTTCATGGATAAATAAAGTGTGTACACATTTGGATCTTGTGATTTTTGGATAATATATGGACTAATCATGGACTAAATCCCTAAATCTGTAATACATTGATTAGGAGTGGTTGTTAATGGACTTGTTAACAAAGTGATTATAAGAAACTTTAAAATTAGAAAACCTCATTTATTAAAAAAACACATTTTAAAAAACGTTCAAAACCTTCTGTTTGAAATTCGAATTTAACATATATATTTTATGATTTTATAAAATACTACATGTCACAAGGATCGTGGGCATGTAGAGAACTCGAAAAACTAATTATTACTCTGAAAACTACTTAATTTAATTATACGTTAAATTAAACTCGTTATAAAAGAACTTTTAGAAAACAATGTTATAAATACATGTGATATATAAGGTTTTATTATTTCCCCAATATTACATAAAACTTAGGATTTCTAAAACAATAAGGAATTGTAATTTTGCAATCAATAACGAAGGATTATCAGAAATTTCGCAGTTAACGGTAATTAAAGTTTAAATAAAAATAATTTTAAAACTATGAACAGTAAAATCACTACTCACAAAATGAATACAAAAATTTTTAAAAGATTATATTTTGAATAAGATTTTGTAATTTAACGAAAACGTGCTCAAAAGAACCCTAAAATCGGAGCTAAAACGATAAAATATGACATTTACGGGTTTTGACATAACTAAATTTAATAAAAATAAATTTAGAAAACTGTCATGAACATTAAAAATCACTGTTCCACCAGGGGACGAAAATTATAAAAATTTAAGAGTTTGATGACTCTCTTAATACAAAAGCGTGACATAAGAAACTAAGAAAACATCCTTAAAACGAAGAAATGCGTCGTTTTTTGCTATTTATATATTTAAAACGGTTTAAATTTTATAAATAATGATTTCACAAACATGATCTAATGGTGATGTAGCGAATAGAATATATATGGTCTATTTATTCAAAGTGCTTAGAACTTAGACGACCTATAATGGATTAGGTTGCATTCGGCTATATCGGAACATTTTCTGTGATATATTTTTTATCATTCACTCAAGTGAGTTCATAGCCCTACATTTACATTTTAGTGATTTTACTAGTTTTGGTGAGAACCATATGCATGTTTTAACATTGGACCAAGGTGGACATGTCACATTTACATTACAGATTGCTTAAGTAGCGATAACCCTCTAACCCTATTATCAAAACTGTCAATTACGTTCTTTGAGCGCGAATGTTATAAATAATCTATTATGGAATTGACATCGCCCGTTCGTAATCATGTCTTCACTGTACCGGTTTGCCAGACAAAGAACGTAATACCATGTCGGACCTAGGATGTTTGGGTTAGAACATCATCACGGCCATGTTGGCAATTTATATTGCAGATTCATACATGTCGAGCTTCAGTGTCAATGAGTGAGGAAAACGTAATTACATGTTATGATGTTTGCATTTCCTGTTTTGCATTATCATGGGGAAATCTTGGCGTCCTTACATGATACATTTTGATAAACCTAAAATTCAATCAATAATATGTAGACGATTTAGCAATGTTTTCATCAGGGGATCAATAAGGCACGTGGTGCAAGGAAACATTAGGGGAATTTTGAATCTTGGATGTCATGCATTAAAGGAGTTTATCGCATACATTTTGTATACTGTATGCTTGAAATCTTTGTATTTTGAACAACTTAAATCAAGTGAAGCTTCGGGCTTTTTGTAGACAAACAATTTGTAAATCCAATGTATCATTTTTTAAACGGCGTTTAATGGTCGTTCTTATATATAACTGTGCTACTGATCTATAAGTAAACCACCCCCAACCCCATAATCCGCTGCGACCCCAATTTGGGTGTACAGATTAGTATCATGAGCTAAGGTTATGAGAGAACCATGACATTTGTTTGCTGACTAGAACCATTTTCAACATTGCATTCATACAAAGGGAGTTTCACGGACATAATTACATACACTACTTGTTGCATTAGTTGTTAAGACTAGAATGCATTTAGATTGCTATACTGTTAGTGGAATAATATGTATATTACATATAAGAGTCTTATAGTAAATACTAATATAAGCTATTTTGGATTTTCAGATACACTCATGTCGGATTCTAAGGATTCCACAGTTACATACACTGTTGTGTCTAGTCCAAATGAGGGTGTTAGACATCAATCTCCGGAGTGTCGATGGACGCCCACCCGTGATGCTAGAGGATCCATATACATATGTGGTAGCTGCTTTTTAGGCCCCGCCATCTCCTTATTATGTGTCGGGTCCTGAGTACCCACCTTCACCAGACTTTGTTCTAGAGCTGGTTTATCCAGATTTCATGCCACCAGAGGATGAGGTACTCCCAGCTGAGGAGCAGCCCTGCCTGCTGCTGCCTCACCCACTGGTGATTCACCAGGCTATGTTCCTGAGTCGGATTTTAAGGAGGATCTAGAGGAGGATAATGATGAGGATCCTGCTTAGATTATCTCTGCCCTGACGGAAAGACGATGGCTATATGAGACGAGTCATCTGATGATGACAAGGATGATGATGTTGATATTAAGGAGGATGAGGAGGAGGAGGAGCACCTAGCTCCTGCCGACTCTCTCTTGCCGACTCTACACCTGTTGCTTTACCAGCTGTTGATCATGCCCCATCTGCTGAGGAGTTTGAGCCGTTTGAGACCGACGAGTCCACGACCACACCACCACCACATCCTGCATACCGGGTTACTGCTAGGATATCGATCTGAGATGAGCCACCTACACCATTTTGGTCTGATACAGAGGTTTCCAGACTCCTTGCCATACCATCACCTCCACCATCACCACTTTCCCCATGGTCATCACCAGTACCTCAGATTCCCTCACCACCACTACTTGTATCACCTCTACCATTACCTGTTAGTCCTACTTATCCATTAGGCTCTAGAGCTGCGATGATCTGGATGAGAGCTGAGGCCCCATCTATATCCTATTAACCACCGCCACATATCATACTCTTCCATACCAGAGTAGATACACCACCATCAGGTACCCCACCATCAGGGACACTACCACTCTTACCCATACTGCTACCTACTTCATCACCACCTTTGCATCTACTCTCTACTGACCGTAGAGCAAACATACCCGAGGTTACTTTACCGCCTCAGAAGAGGTTAGGTATTGCTCTCGGTCCAAGATATGAGGTACGAGAGAGCTCGTCTGCCCCCACTGCTAGACCTCCTGGAGGTTTCAGGGTGGACTATGGTTTTGTTGCCACTATGGATAGGGAGATTATGCAGGATCTAGAGAGAGATGTCGGTTTTGGGATCACTGACACTTGGGAGGAGATGCTGGTAGACATGCCAGGGGCACCAGCGACTGATGACATAGAGTTGGGTAAACGGATGACAGAGTTTACCACTAGGGTTAGGCAAGACACAAACGAGATCTATGTGCGGTTGGATGATGAGCAGACTGAGCGACAGCTGATGGCTGGTTGGCTTAACATGTTGTATAGGGATAGGCGTGCACATGCTCGTACAGGTTTACTGATAGAGAGAGAGGCTAGGATGTCTCAAAAGGCTTAGGACGATCTATGGACGCTAGTAATCTTGCACGTTCAGAGGTTATGTCAATGCGTAGTACTGTATTGGGTCAGCAGGCAGTGATTACAGAGTTGCAGGCAGCGGACCGCAGGAGACAGGCGGCGATTACAGAGTTGCTGGTAGCGGACCACAAGAGATAAGCACAGTTCATTGAGGCACTAAATCTGTTGAAGAGACTTCAGACCCAGATGACAGAGTTCGAGAGACAGCAGGGACCCGCTAAAGGTCCTGCACAGCCAGATG